>VXAB01013674.1:6817-18178 GCA_013399175.1 Odontophorus gujanensis
TCCTACAAAACAACAATATATTTATCTCCAGGCTGATACATCAATTTTAACACAAGATAACTCACAAACAAATCAAATTGAGTTTTGCTGTGCAGAAATCGCTCTCACAAACCAGGAAAAAAACTGTGTTATATATTGTTCACCACCTGTTGTATGAACAGATATCTGCATTTTCCATTCTGTTTGAAGTAGCATATCAGTGCATAGATTTTCTTATTTTCTGTTCATCTTCTTTAAAGTGTTTATATCACAGGCTTGCTTAGAAGTTTGTGACATCATCATTATTAACGTATACTAAAAAAAAACGCACAACAGTTTATACACATTACAGGTTGTATTATTTTCTCCTACATCTCATATTCACCTTCTGCATGTTTCTTTTTCAGTTCATATTCCAATTAAAATAACAAATCAAAAACGTGCTATGTACAAATAGCAATACACCAAAGACATAAGTGATATCCATCTTCAAATTTGTAGGACCAGAAAATGTTTTCTGAACACAATAAACCTCATTTTTGGTTCATAGATATATATAACCATATTTATATGCACAGAATCTCTCTCTGTTCTGTAAAATTATGGTTTCCAGTCATGACATCATGTAAGACACATACTAAAAACTACTGCTGAAGTAATGTAAGTTATTCTTTACACATTGCATTTTATCAACACACCTCACAAATAAAGATATGGCACTCAGATATTAAGAAATTAAAAAAAAATCTTTCTGAAGTACAAAAACTTCTTTTGATCCAAATGTAATACCTCCTATTTTATTTCCATGGAAAGTACAGCAAAGAGCACAATAACACTACAATACAGAGCAAAATCTTGGATACAAAACACTGTTTTCAACACAGTCACCACCATTAGCTTTACATTTTCACCAGTAAAGACCAACAGCCTACATAACATACCTGTAAAAATCTGCACAAACAGAGATGATCTTCCATATCCCAGATGCTGTGATCATGTTGTTGCTAGGAAAATATTGTCCACACAGTCCATCTTTGTCAGCCCTAATAGATGGAAAGCTGAAGGCACCAAATCCAAGACTATAGAATCGGTGTGGTAGGACAATACAGCCAGAACTATAAGTGTGCTCCACTCTTCAAACCAGTATGGGTCCAGGTGTTACCATCATGCAAGAGAAGTTTGTCTTCTCTTAAGGACAGACTCTAGAAGTTCATGCCTTCAGCTTAGGTGGAGCTGTGATGTAGCAGTCAGAGCTGATGACTTTCCAGGTATCAGGGAATCCGGAAAGGTCACCTCTTTCCTATCCTAAAAGACAGGCTCTACTCGGGGCTGCGTCTTGCACTTTCTCTTGGAGATGGAATAGACACATCATCATTCTTGAACTGATCTTCTGACTTTGGCTCATAGTGGTAGTGCCACATCTCATCACAAGTAATGGTGATAACTGTCACCTTCAGCCTTGTTCTGGTTTAATGGGTTCCAACAAACTTGCATATGATGTTCTTTCTGTGCCAGTGTGAGTAATCATGGGACACATCTGCCACAAATTTGCAATACGCAAATGTTGCAACTATCATTTCCAGTGCACTGAAGACAACATTCAGTTCCCTGGTCATAATTCACTAATTTGTGTGGACAGACACACTCTTCATTTCATAGTGTTCTAAGAGCTGTGCGTAGCCATGTGGAACACTACTTGTCTTCCATGTCACTGGCACATTACTGAAACGCATCTCTCACCACCTCAGTGTGCTCACATTCACTTTTTGGTCTCCATCAACATTCAGCAAGTGTCAGTGAATATCAGTGGGTATAACTTTTTCCACAAGGAGGAATTTAGTTCCACACCTTTGCTTCATATATACATAGGATGGAAAGTACCATCATAATAATAGGGTGACAAAGTCTTTATCTACAGCAAATGCGAGTGAACCTGAATACAGTTGCCATGGATGCAGAAATGAAAGAAAAGCACTCCTTACCTTTAGAAGGCCTCAGATAAGGCAGGGATCTCCAAAAAGAAATACCCTCACCTTTGCTGCCAACCCTTAGATGAGGTCTGAGAAGGGGTGGATCCTGGCTCCACCCATTCTGGTTACTCAGCTACATTGCAGACACCTGAGCTCCCATGGGTTGGCTTTGCCTTCCCACCAGGTGCTCAATCACTGTTTCAGGCTGTGACTTAGCATTTCCACTACAGTACTTCTACATCACATGCCATTTAGTCAAACTGCGTCTCTGATATCATTTGTTGCTTGAGAACCAAATGTAATGGAATATTGATGGGAAGCTTCAACCTTCACTGCTATATCACTGACATCCTCTTCTGATGTTATTGGTCAACACTGTAGAAAAGGAAACAGTAGCCTAGTAGCAGCCCTCAAATATTCTATTAAAATTCATAGTAGTTAAATATGTGGCCTGAATACAAAAAAATTATGTGGTTTACATTACCTCAATAATGGTTTTCAAAATTATAATTCAGAATTTGAATATTTAAAAAGTGGGTGTTGGAAAAAGTAGTCTGAGCATCATTAATTTCTGTTGCTACCCTCTATTTCTGTGTACCATTGATAATTACGGAGCTAATATTTTGCATGACATTTCTTCAAAATAAAGAAGACAACTTACTCTGAGAAAGGCATGGATACATGTGGTGGTGACAGTACACCTACATATGTCTTCATTTGGAAAAAAAAAAAGAAAACAAAACTCTACTAGCTAGGTTTTTCTATGCAGGTCTTTAATTTCAGATTCAGGTTAAATATCATGTAATAACACTGGCGTACTTGCATTTCATCACAGTAAATGTGACATCATGAAATGACTGCTGCATACAGAATGGTAAGAAAGGGCTTTTTAACTTATGCAAACAGTAAAAGAAAGACTAGGGAAAATGTGTGTCCCTTACTAAGGGGGGTGTTCCGGTAACAGGGGTTGCAGAGAAGGTGGAGATGCTGAACACTTTCTTTGTGTCTTCATTGTGGTAACTCCCCCTTGGGACTCCTGGAGCATGGGGGTGAGAGGGTCTGGTGAGGGAGGAGATGGTCTGAGAGTGTCTATGCAACATCAGTGTATGTAAATCCAAGGATCCTGATGGGATGCATCCACGTGTGCTGAAGGAATTGGCAGAGGTGATTGCTGAACCACTCCCTATCAACTTTGAGAGGTCCTGGAGAATGGGAGAAGTGTCTGAATACTGGTGGATAGCTAATGTCACTCCTGTCTTCAAAAGGGCAGGAATGAAGATGTGGGGAAATGCAGGCCAATCAGCCTCACCTTTGTGAGGAAAGGTGATAGAATAGTTTGTTCTGCATGCTGTCCCCGGGCAGTTAGAAGAGAACAGTTATCAGGAGTAGTCAGCATGCGTTCATCAGGGTGAGGTCAAGCTTGACCAACCTGGTGTCCTTCTATGATGTCATTACTGGCTGAGTGGATGGGGGGGTGCAGTGGATTTTGGCAAGGCATTTGGCACTGTCTCCTACAGCATCCTTACAACAACATTGAGGAAGTGTGGAATAGATGAGTAGACAGTGAATTTGGTTGAGAACTGGCTGAGTAGCAGAGCTCAGAGGGTTGCGACTGGCAGCACAGAGTCCATTTGGAGGCTTGTACTTAGCAGTGTTCCTCAGGGTCAGTCCTGGGTCTGGTCCTGTTCAACATCTTCGTCAGTGACCTTGACAAGGGGATAAAGTCCACCCTCAGCAAGTTTGCTGATGATACAAAGCTGGGAGGATCGATTGACGTGCCTCAGGGCTATGCTGCCATTTAGAAAGACCTGGAAAGGCTGGAGAGTTGGGCAGAAATGAACCAGATGAGGCTTAACAATAGCAAATGTAGTGTCTTGCATCTAGGGAGGAAAAACTGCATGCACCAATACAGGTTGGGGCATGAGCTGCTGGAGAGAAGCTCTGAGGAGAGGGACCTGGGTGTCCTGGTGGATGTCTGGTTGGTCATGAGCCAGCAGTGTGCTCTGGTGGCCAAGGCCAATGAGATCCTGGGGTGCATTAAGGACAGTGTGGCTAGAAGGTCAAGGGAGGTGTTCCTCCCCCCCTACTCTGCCTTAGTACTCCAGGTGAGGCCTCACTGTGTCCAGTTCTGGGCTCCTCAGTACAACAAAGACCGGAATCTCCTGGAAAGAGTTCAGCAAGGGCAAAAAAATGATAGAGGGCCTGGAACACCTTCCTTATGATGAAAGGCTGAGACCTGGGTCTGTTCAGCCTTGAAAAAAGATCAAAGGGGATCTAATTAACATCTATAAACATCTAAGGAGTGGGAGGCAAAGGGATGAGGCTGGACTCTTCTCAGCATTGTGTGGCAATAGGACAAGGGGAAACGGCCACAAACTGATGCATGGGAACTTCTTTACAGTACAGATGACGATGCACTGGCACAGGTTGCCCCAGAGTGGTTGTGGAGTCTCTTCTCCGGAGATGTTCCAGACCCACCTGGATGCCTACCTATGCAACCTGGTCTAGGGAGCTGCTTTGGCAGGGGGGTTGGACTAGATGATCTCTAGAGGTCCTTTCCAACCCCTGCAATTCTGTGATTCTGTATAATATAAAATTTTATTCATGCTGTCTGAAGATGCTTGCCCTGCTTTCACCTGAGATGTTTTGATTTTAGGAGAAAAACTACATTGATAGTTGTCTCATAGCAGTCAGCGGATTCTGAGAGAGATTATCTTTCACTGTCTCCTGAGTTGTACCTTCCCTAGTCAGCAGGTGTTGCTACCGCAATGGAGTAATCCAAGATTCAGAAACAGTACAAATCAATACCTCGAGAGATTTCTAACATCAACTAATAATCAACTTGGAAGTAAAATTAGCTAATTTGATAATAAAGATTAATAAATATTAGAGGTAAGACAATATGAGTCAACAACTAGTACAAAGATTGAAAGAGAAAACAAAGAAAACAGAATGGAGAAAATAAGGAAAGACAGACAAACAGACACACAAAACACAGTAAAGTGAATTGTTTACCACTCCTTGATTCAGCAGTGTCTTGGTGTCAGGTGCTGATCTTTGGTAGCATTGTGCCATTCAAGGTTGTGTTGGTCAGTTGACAATAAACAATTATATTCTTTTACCTGGAGTCCAAAGTGGTTGAGCCTGCTTTCTTGGAGGCCGGCTGCCTTCAGGGATGTCAGCTGGAACTCTCTTGCTCTTGTCTTCCAGGTCTTGCAAATTTTAAATCAGTAAAGATAAGAGGAATCAGGGAGTCACCAGTTTGTATCTTGCTTTCACAGGATACAACAGTATCATCTTCTAGTCTGCTGTTATCAGGCTTAAAACATTTGCTCCCAGGCCCCCTCTTCAGCCAGGAAGCACTGCTGAACCCCCTCCTCTGAAGGCAAACAGCTCCAAATAAATGATTTTAAATGTAAAACTGTCCACAAGGTGTTGATTGCCTCAGGTTGTGATCTGAGACATTACCAGTGCATGGGAACTGTTGAACCACAGCCTGAACCACTAATTGATCACCTGAGGTGAACACTGACTCAGCCGCAGGAGCACAGGTGAAGGCAATTCACCTGTGTGATCAGAAGACATGGAGTCTGGCTCCACCTCTCCCAGACACCATTTAAGGGCTGACCACCACTAGGGAAGGATCTGTTTTTTGGACATTACTCCTTTGGAGTTTCCTATTGTGAGTCTAGAACATAGGTGAGCATTTTCTTCTTTTATTTTGGTTGTCTCTTTTCCATCACAATTTTTTTGGTGTGACTATATCATCTATAAAATATCTTTGCTATAATACTATTTGATATTATTCATTGCATTACTCTTACAGCTGGTCTCAGGCATTAACATACCGTACAACATCATGTGGAAAAAAAACTTGAAAACAAGGTAGATTCAGTTGGTTGGTCTCTGCTGCTTGTGGACTAGCTGGTTAGCCAGTGGTGAGCAATTTCTTGTGCATCACTTGTTCTCTCTATATATTATTATCATAACTATTATTTTCTTTTCCCTCATCCTTTTCTCTATAATAGGTAAATAACTTTGACCTCAACCCACAAGTTCTACTTTTTTTTTCTGATTCTCTTCTGTAGCCCATTGACAATGGAGGGGAAGGAATGAGCAACTGTGAGCAGATGTGCTTAGCTACCTGCCAAGTTAAACTACAACAGCATAGAAAAAATCATATGGTACAATTTTACATACATCAATTACTGCAAAATTTCTTGTAGAATTTCGTTGTGTATGCTATGAACGTAAAGGAACATAACATAAACTAATCACAGCTCCATTCTTTGGAAATGTAACATCCCCCATGGGACTGTCTAAAGAGATGGGACATGATAGCATTGCTGGAGAAAGCAATCTATAATAGGTTGTTAAAGCAGATACAGTTGTGAAAGTCTGACAAAATGTCACAAGTACAGATAGGTCAGAAGGGAAATACAAAGCATCATAGTAATAAAAGTGTTTTACTAATGAGAGGAGGGAGGAATATTCATACGTGAATATGCATAAGGGAGACAGTTTATTAAATAACTGGGAAAAGATCACCTGGCAAAAAACTTCAGCATAAAAAGAATGAAAAACTGCCAATCAAAATATTTCTGTATGGGCTTCTTTCAAACCCTTGCAAGAGATTAGCGTATGTTCCAGTTGAAGACATTGATGCTGATTGAGGAGACACATTTAGAAATGAATTAAGATGCCTCAGTATTTTATTATGGCAGTTTTTTTTCTTCTAAGTTCATAAAATCAAAATCAAACCTTTTCCAGTGAACTAAAGTGTATGTCTTTTTCAACACAGCAAGATTCAAGTTTTGCTGTTATTTTTATTCCTTAGAGTAATTCTCTGATATCAGAATTTAACAGAAAACACAGACTGTTTGTTTTATTCAGTACTCTCAAATTTTCTAAGATTATTCTATTTGGAATCTCATGTCTGACAACCCAGAAGGTGTTCTGTCCTTACTTTTCCATGCTGTTTTGAGGGAATAGGAGGGGGAAGATTTTGGAACATTCTGAACAACAGACGGGTTCCAGCTGGTGACTAATAGAAATAGATTCTCAGCCAAAACAGGAAGAATAGTAAGAAGCCAAAGACTGGAGGAATGTATATTAATGCAGCATGTATTACCCATATGTCTGCTCATATGAAGCTCCATGAACGTGTATGCACTTCCTTGATATTGACTTAGTCTGGGTAAATGAAAACAAGATTCAGAAATAAAATATAATGCTATTTGTTAAATGAGCTAGTGCTGAATGTATCCACTTCACCAGTTAATTTCCATTTCAAAATAAAGTTCCTCATACAGAAGAACAGAGTGAGTGAGTGAGCAATACTGAGTAGTTGCAGCAGACTATGATGAAGAACATGAACAAGAAAACTTTTGAGTCAAACTTTCCTTTATTGGACAGCTTGAAGTTTTTGGATTATGAGGTCTCTGTAAGACTGGCAGTGCTACACATCAATTGCAGATGAATAGTTGCTGAGTAATTATGCTACAAAGAACATGTGACATTTTGTTCTGTGGTTATTTCCTTCAGTGTTACAACAATGTGAACTTTTTTCTCATTTCTCTCAGAAATAACCAATTTTTTGTTTTCATCCTAAACAAAACCTCATGTAATGTTTAAGCACTTGTGCATGCTGCAAATAAAATGATTCCATTCGTGAAAGACCTTGAAATAGAGCAAACTTTTACAAAGACAGATAATATTTTATAGATTAATTCATTTACCTTGATAATTTCGTTGTGAGGTTGTTGTTTCATTGTTCAGTTGTTGTTTTTTAAACATCTTTACTTTTCTGGGACTTGTTAATGATTTCTTCATTAAAATACCAGCTTGTGAATAACAATACATTTTACTGGCAGAGAGAAATAGAGACATGCATATAGTTATTATTCCAGAGGTAACTGACAATTTTACCTCTGCAACTAATGACAGACATATATGCTTTTGAGGATAAAAATAATAAAATAAAGAGGTCAAAGGGTAACCACAGTGAATTAGCTATCCATATAGAGCTCTCAATTTATATAATAAGGTTTTTATTGTCATTTTGGTCAGTTTCTATGCAATCTGTAATTTTGTTTTTGTTAATAAAATAAAAATTCGCCTCACCAACGTGATTAAAAACTGCAAACATTATATGACTTTTATCACATTAGTATATTTCTGATGATAAGTTCTTAATGGGAAATAGCATTTAGAAGTGTTATATGAAATATGTATTATTTTGCAAGAATTCAAGCTTTTTTTGTTACAAAACTACTGTTTTTTGGAAGATACTTGCTGGTATAAAGAACTACATTATGTTTTTTCTTTTTTTTAATAAATTAGTCTTTGGTATTTTTTTTCTTTCATGCTTATTTATTCTTAGACAATTTTATCATATGCTTCTATTTTTGGAATTTGAAGATTTTCATCAGACTGTGAATCAAAATCTGACCTAAGGACTAACATAGAAATTAAAATGTTTCAGTAAGGTTCAGTGCTTTAATAAACAGATAGCACATTGATAGCTAAATACTTATGCTCTGTATAAGAGCCAGAGATAGAGATACTCAAATGATATGAACTCTCATATTCACATTTAAAAATATCTTGTGTGTGTATGTATGTATATATACACTCAAACTAGGAAATATATAATTAGGAAATATATAATCATTATATATTTTACATATAACGATTGCATTGAAAGCATTATTTTCCTTTTTCATATACAAGTTAAATAAGTGCTATCCAGATTTTTTTTAACTTTGCTTAGAGATTTAAGACTTTTCTTAATGTAAATCTGAGTAACTTGCATCATTCAAAGCAGTTTGTAGCAAAAACAACGAAAGAGCTAATTGATGTTTTCTCAGTCAAAAAGTTTTTAAAAGATAGGAATTCCATCTACAATAAAGTGTATTGCTTATTTATTCTTCCTAAATTATGGACATATTATTACCCTTATATCAGAACCAGATTCAGGGCTTTAATATCCTGAATACAGTACTGAAAAACAGACTGGAATTAAGAGATAAAACATCAAGGGATGCAGGCATAAGTTATTTTCTAATAGGTAGAAATATTATCCTATGGTGTAAATACATTCACAATCTCTTGGTAATGATTTTCTCTTACAGAGTGGATGATGAAACTCTTGTAGAGATTACTGACCTTCACAGGCCACTAATCTGATCCAGGATAAAAACTCCCCTGCCAATTGCAGGAGAAAGGTTGTGCTTCTGGAACACCACTCTCAGACTTCACTAATTCACTGACAGCATACTCCCTGTTCCAGAGCAGGGAGTCAACATACAACTTCTTGTCTCCTAAGAGAAAAAAGATAAAGTCTTAACTCCCATGCTTTCCGTTAAGCACTAATTAGTTCATATTTACGCAGCTGGGTGGATCAAGCTGGCTTCTGGTCACAATTATCAGCTTTTTTTTAATCTTGAAGTTGCTGGCATGAATCATACTGGAATGTTTCCTGCAAACTTCTGCAGAGCAAAAAACTATTTTCTGTCCTTGCCACCAATCACCTCAAAAGATGGTCCTCATTAGCACTGCAGATATAGTCACCATATTAGCTTCAGACTAGAAATTATTTGATACTCTGGTATTAGCTATTCAATCAGAATTTCAGTAAATCAGTTTGTTTTGAGATTAATAGTATCTATTATTTTGGGACCACAAAGATAACCCAACATTTACTTTCAAATACATTAGATGGCAAAGCTCTTAAGGAATGGTTCATACATTACAATCAAGCTTGTTATTAATTGCTTGTTATTAATATTTTTTATTTGAATTCCATATTTTCTTAAGCTTTTCCAGACAGTTGGAAAAATATTGTTCCAGTTTTTTTTACAACAGTGTAGTTCCAGTCCCCAAGAGGCATACAGGGCTTCATGAAGTGCAGTGAACATGCAGAGGGCTAACAGTAAGTTGGTACCAGTCCTTGCTCTTCTCATTGTTCCACTCTGATTGTAAACACTGAGAGCTTCAAAAAACTCAGATGATATCTTGGATCATCATGGCAGGTTTTTTTTGTTGATGTTGCTTGTTTGCTTGTTTTTGTTTTATATGGATTTGTCAGACGTAAGTAAATATTCTCCCTAGATGAGGTGACAAGCTGGCCAATGTTCTATATGTCTGTATCCTTTGTAAGGCCCATGGCATAGATATCACAAACCAGTTTGAAGTCAAAATATTGCAGATTCAGAAGAATGCAATGCTCTACAGTGTAATCAAAGACTTTGAGATTAAATAGAAAAAAAAAGGCTGTATTGTCAGTCCTAACACTGTTGTCATCTATAGAGCATCTCTGAAGCTTATTTTTTTGAAATTGTCTAATTCTTGTCTTATATCTAAGTGTAACTTGTTTTATTAAGCTAAGCAAGTTTTTCCAACACACATTACTTTTTATGAGCAGGAATATTACTTCTCTTGTGAGTTCATAGAGTCATAGAATCTTTTAGATTGGAGAAGACCTCTGAGATCATTTAGTTTGACCATCAACCCATCGCCAACATGACTACTAAACAATGTCCCTCAGTGTCTCATCGGCATGTCGCTTAAACTCCTCCAGGGACAGTGACTTCACCACAGAATCACAGAGCACCAGGGATTGGAAGGGACCTCAATAGATCATACAGTCCATTGCCTTTGCCAGAGCAGGAACACCTAGATTAGTTCACACAGGAACATGTCCAGGGTTTTGAAAGTCACCAGAGAAGGACACCCCACAGCCTTTCTGGGCAGCCTGTTCCAGTGTTGCATTTCCCTCACCATGAAGAAGCTTTTTTCTCATATTTATGTGGAACCTGCTTGCACTCATTGCCCCTTGACCTACCATTGTATGTCACTGAGAAGAGCTTGGCTCCATCCTCCTGACACACACTTCCCTGAGCAACATGTTCTAATGCCTTACTATTCTTTCTGAGACAAAATTTTTCCTAATATTCAACCTAAGTTTCCCCTGGTGCAACTTAAGACCATTAGCTCTTGTTCTATTACAAATTATCTGAGAAAAGAGGCTATTCTCCAGGTCAGTATAATTTCCTTCCAGACAGTTATAAAGAGCTATAAGATTTCCCCCAAGCCCCATCTCCACATGAAACAATCCCAGTTCCCTCAACCTCTCTTCATAAAACTTGTACTTCAAATCCCTCACCTGCTTCACCATCTTTCTTTGGACACGCTCTAGGGCATCAGTGTCTTTCTTATAGTCAGGGGTCCAAAACTGAACACAGTACTCAAGTTGAGACCTCACTAGTGCTGAGTGCAGAGGGATGATCATCTTCCTGGTTCTGATGGCCACGCTATTTCTGATAGAAGTCAGGATGTCACTGGACTTCTTGGCCATGTGGGCACACCATTTGCTCATATTCAGTTAGTTGTCAACTAGCAACCCTGTATT
>VXAB01013676.1:0-68103 GCA_013399175.1 Odontophorus gujanensis
TCCGCGCCCCGGGGGATCGCTCTCGGCTGGGGGAGGGGCCGCGGGTCGGGCCCCGAGGTCAGGAGCGGCTCATCGGTAAGGCCGCCCGCCGCCTCGGCGGAGCCGTGTGCAGGAGGCCGCGGCCCGGAGCCAGCGCGGCCGGCCGCTGTACCGCTATGGGCCCCGAGCGGAGCGCCGTCCTCCGCCCCGCCCCGCAGGTGCCCGCCTTGCCGGGCCCGTGTGCCCCGCGCTGAGGAGCCGGGCCTGAGCCGTGCGCTCCGGGACAACATCCGCGGGGCGCGGCCTCACAAATGTGTGCGTGAAGGGAACGCTTTTCCTTCCTCGGAGCGCTGAGCCGCACGGATCCGGCTGTCGTCGCCCAAATCCGCCTCCGCCGTCCGTTCCCTCGCCTTCGGAAGCCCTCGTATCACGGAGCGCTGCAGCGTTTGTTCGCTGTGAAGTATCGGTGGTTTCTGGACGGAGCCGTTGGGCAGCGCTGTGCGGACACTGCCGTCCGTGGGCGGTGCGGGGTTCGCAATGGAAGGAGCGAATCAGTGTCCCCTCAGTCCCTGAGGACCTCCCTTCCTCCTGCCCCTGCTGTCAGGGCAGGCGGTGCGCAGAGATCCCTTATGGGCCGTTGAAGTGCTGCTGAGGGGTAGCTCGAGGCTGAGGCTGGCACGCTTAAAAAGCTGCAGGGTTCAAAATAAGACGAGCAACTCGTTAAGCACCAAGTCAGAATTAGAAAGCTACACCTTTGTGCGGATTTCACAGTGGAATCTCATAGCTTTCCTGTCAGTCGAAAAGGTTTAGGTTAAAATCAGTCTTGTAGGATAAAAGCAGCTTACACTTGTTCTGTGAGTACAGTACATTCTGAACTTGGTGTTTATGGTGATTGCACTTCTTTATGCCACTTTATTTTCCCCCTCATGCTTGGAAAATGCCTGGGTTTTGATTTCATGGGTATTTTAGAGATCTCAACAACAGTGCTGCTGGCACTTCATGAAGTTATTTTCTTAATGTTTGACATGCTATCTGCTTCCTTCCTGAGCTTTTCTTTCCTGTGTAACTAGCTCGGGCTCATTAGCGTTTTGTGGCATAACTTGTGTTTAAAAGTTGACGTTATCAGTGCTGCTAGGTAATCACATCAATTGTTAATGAGAAATATGGAAACAGAAAATCTTCAGAATGTTTCTGTCAGCACAGAGTGACTTACACAGCTTTACTGTATTTGGAGAAAAGTGGGAAATGGGACTTCAAGTGGATTTTCAGGAGCAGTCATCCTGTAACATGACAACCATTGGTGGGGTTCTGCTGAATGAGCTGGAAAACAAAACAGAAGAGCTTCAGAGGTGGAGGCTAATACACAGATATGCAGCCAAATTTGACAACTCCTGCTTGTCAGCATTGAAATCAGTGCAGATAACTGATGTTATTATGGATTAATGTAGTATTGGATAGGGAGTATATTTGGTAGTGGATGTTGCTTTCGTTTAAGTGTTTGATTCTCTAGAGAACAAAAACAGAGCACACTTAGATTACTGATTAAGTAATTATTGTAAGGAAAGTGGGATACATTTTATGATAGCTTCTTTTTTTTGTTTTTAACTAGTTCATTTTGATGTTTATCTTTTAACCTCTTCCCTTATATCTCTTTTTTTGTGTGATGTTTTTTAACTTCCTTCATTGATAGGTATAGAAGCCATAAGATCAGCTTCAGCCTTTGGGTGTGCAAGCCTTTAAAAGAAGGAAAATCCAATCTGTTAGGACTCATCTCTCAGAACAGTAATAAATTTGAGTGGCTGAGTTGTCTGGGACATCTTGATACCTATGGAATCAAAACCAAAACTGGAAAACCTCATTAAATGTTGTATACAAAGGAATTGATAAATGCCAGCCTTCAAGATAAATGTGATTTTTGAGCTTTACTAAGTACAGTACACAGTAGGTTTCTGCTGACATATGGTTATGTGTATGTATATGCACAGTTGTATATGTGTATTCTATAATGTGCTAATAAGTGATGGTTGAACAAATAGTTGAATTTTCATAGCGTAATGCCAAAATATGGCTGTTATCAGTTTCCTTTTTCTTTAGGGAGGTTTGTTTGTATTGGAATCTATAGGTAACTAAAATATATTAATACAAGAAGTGAATAAATATAACAAGCAGTTAAACTCTGAAGTGTAAAGACATTCCAGCTGTAAAGGGCTATGCAGGTAGGACTTGAAGGAGCTAGGGCTTGTTCTGTGTACTACACGTGGGTGGTACATCTCTAGCACTATTACCCTTGCCTGAGGTACCTGGAAGAACCAATAACTGATGTGTTTTGAGCCATAATATGAAAGGTGCTGAACAATGGAATTAGAACATACTGAAATTCATTTACCATAAGGATTTTTAACACAGGAACTTCAGCATGAAAGTGCAAAAGCTGGGAAAGGAAAACTCATGTTGTTAAGGTTTCAGATTGTGTGTGAAATGGTAAATGTAACTTTTAAGATAATCTTTGTGGCATCGTTAGTTATCTTTGTTTTTCTGATCTTTTCCATTTACCAGAAATGTGCTGAAAACAAACACTACGAGAGGACTCTGCAAGAGGAGGATCCAAGGTAAGTGCTGTATCTTGAAACTACTGCAACTTCTTTAATGCAGGTTTTTTAGCTAATGAAAATATGGTATGAAACTTGTGTTTGATACCAAATCATTGGAACCTGAGGCCACTTTCCCTTGTCCTGTCACCAGTGAGAAGAGACCAACCCTGCTCTCGCTACAGTCACCTTTCAGGTATTTGAGGAGAACAAGGTCTGCCCTCAGCTTCCTCTTCCCCAGACCAAACTGCCCCAGTTCCTTCAGTCGCTCTTCATATGGCATGTTCTTCAAGCCCTTCCCCAGCCTTGCTGCCCTTCTTTGGACCTTCTCCAGCACCACTATGTCCTTTCTGTATTGAGGTGCCCGACACTGAACGCAGTACTCGAGGTGGGGCCCTGCCAGTGCCAAGTCCAGGAGGAGTCATGTTTCATGATAACCAAAATACAGACTTAGGTAACGTAGGAACAGTCTGCTACACTGTTCTTCTGAAAGCAGTGGGGATTGTTCTCATGTATAATTGAAGTGGTGAACTTAATGCTGAGTGCTCTAGGGCCACCAAGGCAAGAACTCAGATAAGTTGCCAGGACTGCTTGCTTTTCCAGCATGAAGCTGGGGGCAAGGCATTTTCCTTTGTTTCTGTCATGGTAAATATGATGCTAGTTCACTCTGTGTCCTGGTTTAGTCTGTCTGCAACCCTAGATTCTTACAGTGAATATATCTGCTACTCTTTTAGCAACATGCCTGTGAAGATCAGCAACTGGAATTAAGCCTATTTGCAAATCAACCATGAAGGTCTCATTTTTTTAATCTGTAAATGAAATGTTTCTGTGCTGCATGCAGTGTAGTGAACTCCTTTTCCTGAAATTGATTCTTTATCAGCTTTTATCATCTTAGGAACCTAAATTCCTTAATAGTCACTTTGGAACAAAAGTTTGTCAGATTTTTCTTTCATAGTAGAGATTGACAGCTGCTGTAAAAGTACTCCAAGGCTCTCTCAAAGCCACCACCACAAAAATCTTTAATATCCCCAATCTCCAAAGCAAGTTCACATTACAGAATTTATTAAATAGTGTTCAGATTATTGCTGTTGAATCCAGATGTTAATATAACAGCTGTGCACTTGTACTATGGCTGAATCTCTGATTGTTTACTCTGTATTTTAATATTTCATATTTGGGTCCTTGGGTAAAGCCGTTAATTAAATGCTTGAGAACTGCTTTTAAATCTGGGCACGATGCCCAAAGCAACAGAGTGAGAGAGGAGTCATAGTTGAGCTCGTTTTTGATCTTCACACCGAACAGTGAAACACAAATGATCCAAACTTGGAAAGAAACATGGCAGGCCCCGTGTTTTTCCTCCCTTTATCCAGTTGAGGAGTTACAAGAAGTGTGCAGGAAGGCTGGGGAACAGTTGCTGAAAACCTGATTAAAAATTCTAGAGACGTTAACATCGGTTTGCTAGACAATCCTTGTCATAAATGGAAAAGAGGGAGCTCATAAAAAATTCAGAAGCAGAGAAACTTCTGAAAATGGGATTCCAGATGGTGTACTCCAGTGCAGTCCAGTTCCTGCCTGTAAACAGCTCTCACATCTCACGGTGATGAGTTTCTCACTATTCCTGTCCCCACAGAGAGAGACATCAGCACTTGGACTGGCATGGGCATTGCTGGTGCAGTCCTTTACTTTACTTCCAGTTCTTAGAAAATGAAAATATATTGTTTGATGAGGTCCTAACCCTGCAAAGCTTTAAGTGTTTGTTTATGACACCATGCACTTTGCACAAAGTTGAACACATGCTTGATGCTTTTCAAGATTTAGAAGCAGATGTTAGTACAGCTTTAGGAAAGTAACAGCAGTGACTTAGCATAAGCAACAAAATCTGTGAATGTATCAATGAGCACTCGGGGTGGTGAAATATGGTCTTACAAAGTGTTTATACTTAAGTGCAATATACATGGACGTGCTGTGTCACCAGTGATCTCACTTTGTGTTTTAAAGTTTACACATTAACAGCATTTTTGTGTGTAGTGAGTTAGCAGTCATGGTGTGTGCTTTTTGTGTGTAAGTCACATTGTAAGTGTGAAAGCAAAGAAAAGTTGTGTCTTTTTTTTTTTTTTTTAACCTTTCTCTGGTGATAATAGAGCAAGAGAGGGGCTTGGAATGTGTGTATTTTGAACACAGAGCTTGCTGACTGTGCTACAATTGCTGTACAGAAATTGATGCAATCTTTATGATGATTGCATTTGTCTTGAATTGTGTCATTTGTTTATTACTTAGATTTTTGACTAATAAATCTCTAATTATTTCAGAGCATTTGGGTATTCATTATGATATCATGTTCCTTGGTAGGAAATACTTTCCTAGCTTATTTTTCAGGGCTGTTTCTTTGAGGGGAAAAAAAATAATAATAATCTTAAAAACATGTCCATGTGAAATACAACTTAAACCAGATTATCCAAAGGAGTGCCCTCATGGTTTGGTTCAGGTGATGGATGTGATAACAATACTTGCTATCATGAAATGTGGAGGGATTGGTCCAAAAGCAGAGCTGGGCAGGTAACAAGTGGGTCATTTGTTTGGGCCTTGATTTTACTTCTTCAGAAGATTCTGATATTTCTGGAGTTCAGCTGATACAGTTTAGGTAAATATTGAATGTAGTTACAACATCACACAACTATGTGAAGTTATGGGAATGATTGAAAACCTCCCTGTTTTGTGGGTTAATGTATTACATGCTGCAGTTTTGTCAGGGGCTTCTGTACTGCAAAAGGATTTGAATAACATATTTGTAATAGTAATGGTCACTTTGTTTCAAGTAAATAATTAATGAGAGGTCATTATGTACTGCTCAGCCTTGGTTGTTTCTGAATTTGTGTGCTTATTTACATTAATCCTTCTTTGCGTCTGTGTCAATTATAGCAGCAATTACACTGTGAGTTGCAAATGCTATCAGTTCATAAAAGTGAGCAGATGCAGCGAGCTTGTACAAAATGTAAACCACTCGTGGCTGCAGGAATAAAAACCTCCCCATGTGAAATAAGCTTCAGAGAATTGCTGTACGTCTGCAGAGGGTTTCAGCCATCTTTCTCTGCTTTTGTGAACTGTGCAGTGTAACTGGTGACCTCCTGGGATCGGATCAGCGTGGTGAGACAAGCAGTTCTGGCTGCGGTAGATCTGAGCTGAGTGGTTAATGACTCCCTCCTTCCTCTGCCAGATGTTCCACCCTTCCTCAGTTTTACCAGCTTAACCATTTGACTGCTTTCTTAGCAGGTCCTGTAGAACAGGCCTCGTTTTAAAAACTGTTGGCGCAGAACTGGAAAAACAGGAAGGTGGATTCTGGGAAGTGTTGAAATGCAGATGGTAACAGCCTACAACAGTCAGTAGCACATCTTTCTCTGCCCTGAGAAAGTTCTGAGCAGAAGCAAATGTAGGCAACACAGGGAGACACTAGAAATGTGAAGTGGAGGATGGATAAAATGCTGAACAATACATATCATTCTTTTATTTTTTCAGTTTAAAACAGACTGATTGACATTTCTAAATTTACTATTTCTTAAATACTTTGGGCAGCAGAGGGGGCAGAAGAGAGTCCAAAAGATGAAGTTCTGTAGCAGTAAGTGGTTGTAGTTAAGAGACTCCATATCTAGATGAAATGACAGATGGGAAACGTCTCTGAGGAACAGTCACAGGCAGAAAAGATAGAGTAGGAAAGCACACGGAGAACGTGTGATGTGTAGAGTGGAAGTTGGGGTAGGTATGATAGGAAAAGTGGTTTCCTGATAGATGGCAGATGGAAAAGACCTGTGAATGTGGGAGAAGGAATTGAGAAGGGAGTACTGAAGTGATTCCTGGAAGTAAAGAACTGTGATCTGTTGCCAGGAAAGAAATAATGGAATTAAGATAAGAAGAAAAACCTGGGCTATGGGAATAATATCTTAATAAATAATATTTAGTGGATATGTTGCTTTGATCAGATTATCAGTAATTTTCTAACGGGGTCTCTAAGAAATAGTGTATAGTTTAGTGTAGGGTTTGGGATTTTCTTTTGTTTTTGCAAAAATGTCTTTTAATGGGGTTCAGGAATATGCCTTTGAGGCATTTTGTTTAATGATTCATTAATGATTAAGCACTTGGTGTGTTTTGGTGTTTGAACCGCTTTAGCCAGTGCTCTGAAACACCTGATAAATGGCCTTTGATGATGTTAGATGACAGAAATGTCTCAGGGATCGGAAGCAGTACTAAAACAAGTAACTGTTATTGTGCTGTCGAGGAACAAAAATGTCTAATGTACAAATACAATTTCAATTGCTATGTAGGAGAGAAATTACAGCTTGAAATGTTCTCAGACTTAGGAGCTTGTAAGTTTTGTGTTATTGTAGTTCTGATGTGTTTTTGAAATGTTCAGTAAGAGCTTTTTCTGCACAGTGCAGAAGGATATTAGAAAATGATATTTAAAAATGTTTCAGCTGTGCTGTCAGGGCTTTTCTGTCTGTCCCAGCAGTTTAGGCGAGGTCATAGTAACCACAAGTAGGACGTGGGAATCCCCCAGCAGACCACTCGTGTTTTCAGTGGGAACAACTGCAGAAGAAGGGGGTGGTTCTGTCAGAGCCTGTGTGTGCTGACTGTGACATTGGGTCGGACCAACTTGCTCAGTAACTGGACTTCAGATTATTTTAACGTTTGAAGTAGATGTTCCAGCGGTGTTCTGTGTTAAGCAGCTCTTCCTGAAGGTTGTTCCTTACTTTCAGTTTTGTAAGAACAAGGCGGTGTTACACTTCCTACCTTAAAATCCAATAGCAGTGTTCTTGTAATTTAGAACTACCAAATGTTCTTTCCTGAGAAGAGCGGTTTACAGACTCAGACCTTTACTCACACTGAGTTACATTAACTCTTGAGGTTATTACTTTCACTGTAAGTTTGTAAATACTTTCCCAAAGATCTTTGGAAATGATCAGTATGAATTGAATGGATGAAATAATTTGTTGCAGTCAGGCTTCCTCAGTGCACCCATGAAAGTTGTATCTCAGAATACAAGAGGCTTTTTTCTCTGTATTTATTAACTTTCAGTCGAGTGGGTCTTAAGTTTTTAAGTATTTCTGAAGGGCGTTAGGTTTCTTTCTGTATCAGCTTATTCTTGGATGCTGCCAGTTCTGAGGAAGTGTTTCATTTAACCTGGAGGGACATGAAAATGGTGATTGTTTTACAAGGGGAAGCTTTAGTGGCTTTTTTTTTTTAATGGTAGTCAGAGATAATACTGAAAGTAGCAAATTTATGGATGTTAAAGCTGTTAAGTTTTAGCAGTAGGTGCAGAACTCTACAGTGAACAGTTCTGTAGTTATTCTCTCTTATTTATTTTTTATCAAGCAGCTTTGTAGAGAGTGAAACATTGAAACATAGACTAGTTTAAGGGATAAGACTTCTTTGAAACTGGCTTTAGGGAACATAAACTCCCGACCTAAAGTTTCTGCACTATTAGTCTTTAGCTAATTTCAGTATGGAAAATGGAATTCCAGTTCATGTTAGTCTTGGAGTTTGTGAGAATTTGTGAGGGCATGGACTGTGGATTACAGAGTTAAACTGTTCAGAACATCAGAGTCTTCAGGCACCCTACCAATAACGTACTTTCTCTGGTTATTTTAGAGTATGGTTGTTGATCTGGGGATTAAGCTGGATTTACTTCTTATCTTTATTGTGTACTCCTGGCAAAGCAATAAGTGATATCCCATCCTGTGGTCCTCCTTTGTTTGCAGGGACACTGGTGGGCATCTTAAAAGCATTCTTGATCTGAGAAGTGAAAAAGGTTGGATTTTCTTTTGCAAAGAGTATTATTTTATTTTTGAAGCCAAAATATTCTGTTTACAGTGTATCTTCATGCCTAATTTGCAGTGTTCAGGAAGTCGGGGATGTGTGAGGGTATTTCTTTTGTTGTGCATTTTGTACCTAAAGCATTGTTAGTGCACCTATGGAAAAAAATATTACTGTTCTTGGGAAGATGCTGTGGAGCATAGATCAATTATGGATGGTATAATTGCATTCACATTCTGAGCTTTTGTCACTACTGTATAAAAAATCAGGTCACTGCATACTGCATGGCAGTGAGCAGCAAACTGCGTTCAGACACTCCCTGCTTGGTTCACTGTTACCAATATAATGTGACACTTTGTACTGCTGCTTCTGGGTCAGGTGAAACAGTTTGCTCTTTGACTCTGCTGTATTAGATGCAATTTGGAGAAGCAGCGAGTGAAGACTGAGGAGGAAAGAGATTGTCCTTCTAAAGCCATGAACCTAAATGTGACAGCTGGTGCATAAATGATGAAATCTAAGAGCTCTTTGCCTTTAAAGTTTGCAGTAGTCTTGGTAAAGCCCTCCTTAATACTTCTAAGCCACTCAAAGCTGTTATTTGTCCGGTTTCAGTAGCAGCTTTGGCTAACTGGAGTCAGTGACATGAAAAGTGTATTGAGTGTAGAACTCACTCTGATGCTACGATAATGACGAACACAGCGGAGAGTAACTCAGTGAAATCTTTGATGGTACTTCTGCCATTACATCATGCAGTGTAAGCCAAGTGGTTATAAAAAGAGATGATTCACTGAACTTCTAAGTCAGAAATGTTAATCCAGACCTCTTTATTTCTAGTTAAAAGAAACAACGTAGAGGAGATCAGTGACTGCCAAGGTGGATGGGTCACTGGGGCAGTTAAGTAGGAATGCTCTTTGCCATGCTTCTTACAGGGAGCTGATAGAGTCCTAAGGGAGGGAAGAACAGGAAAGAGAATTTTAGATTTTAGCATAGATTGTATGGAGGAAGTGTCATTAATAGCTGCTGCGTGGGATTTTCAGAACAGTGAATCTTTAATTTACACATGTATCTATCACTTTCTAAATGTTTCTTTTGTTCCACTCATGGGTTAAATCGTACAAGTTTTAGTTTCAGAAATTAACAGTAACAAGTTGCCTGGTTTCCGTGGGAGCTGATTCAGCTTAGTGTTTGTGTGGTTAAAATCTGAAAGGAGCTGTGTTGGCACAAGTTAACAGGCAGCACAAGCTTTGTGAAGAATCCTGAGCTGTCCTGAGGTTCTGAATAGGACTGCTTAAGCTGTGCCGCTGCCTGCGTGTCAGCTGCAGTTCAGGTACACTCATGCTGATATTTGCAAGGTATCTTAAGTTGAAGCTGCTAGTAAGCCTTAATTGTGCTCCATTACTTTGAATTCATACCTAATTAGTGTTTAATTTATTACTGGACATGAATAATAATTGAATTTTGTCCTGTAGTAGTTGACTGTACTTTTAAAAGGCCGTCTTTGGCACTCCACGTACAGCACTGTGTTGACCCTTTTAAAAGTGTCTAGGAATGAGAAGAAGCAGCGTTTCCTTTTCAGGACGTTTCATTTTACAGAAACAGTTCTGTAACGTTCAGTCATGCTCATGAAGGAGGGCAGAAATGCAGGAAGCAGCCCTGTAGTTCCTTCCTCTTTGACCTCAATCCTGATGCTTTCCTTGCTTTGTTCTGCTCAAGGGCTTGGTTTACCGGCACTAAAATAAACAGAATAGCACCTGCAGCTTAGTCATAAATGGGAACATCTCGAAGTAGCTGAGCAAACAGATGAAACTGTGGGGAAGTTAAACCTTTTCTGAAATGCCTTGGTGTTCCACCAACACTCATTTTTAAAACCGAGCAACATTTTGGCTATCAAAGAAGCCTGAACATGAACTGGTCTTGCAATTATTCAAGCACTACTGCTAAGCACTTCACACCATAGAACTTCTGTGAGTTTTTTTGTACTGGAATTGAAACAAATTGCTTCTGCAGTGACCTGTCATTTATGCTTTGTAAGAAAATAAAGCAAAACAAAACAAGCCTGATTTAAATCTGTCAAAATCTGCAAGGATGGGAAACTAGAAGCATCTTTTGTTTGTATACCAATAAGTGCATGGTTTCTTTTTTGATTTGTTTTCCTGCTCTGTTTAATTATAAGACCAACTTTGTGTTGTTTTCTATGCCAAGACTAAATTTACTTGTTATAACTGTTAATAAAGGCATTTTCTATTTTAATAGACTACTAAAGCAAATGCAAAAAAAAAAAAAATCATTATCATCTTCATGGACTGACAAATACTCATTCCACATTTGGATTTATCTAAGCATTGGTAAATGGCATATTTCCATGGACTGTGCTGTGTATTTTTTTCACATGTGTGTCATGTCTAGTTGAGATAGTATTTCTCTAAACTTTGAAGTATAAGGTATTCTTATGAAGCTTTAACAAAAGTTGTGAGGAAGTCCTGTAGCAGCTTCATGTGTATTTCAATAAGTCGGTTGCTCTGGTGTTTGAGAATCATTTCAATGTGAGCATTGTTGACTAAGAACATACAAAAAAAAAAATTCTAAGATGAAAAGAAGTGATGTCTGCACATAAGGTGATCAAAAATAAAATAGGAGTGTGAACTCTGTCCAGATATCCCTTGCTTATGGAGAGTGTGCAGACAATGTCATGATGCTTCCAGGCGCTGTTTGGTGCTCCAGGCCTTTTGGTGCTGAGTGCTCAGGTAGCAGCTGGTAGGAGGGATGACTTCCCAGCTGAGGTATCGTGTCTCAGGTGCTGTTGTGAATGTTCAACATGAGTTAAACCTTCATGAACTTCTGTACCTTCTGTCCAGTCCTGACTCCGTGTGCCTTGGAAGTATCGGTGTGCGGGCAGCGTGGCAGGATCGCTGTTCTGTCATATACATTTGCACATTAAAGAAATGAATGGCGGTAATGATTTTATGGTGATGTATTTATTACTCATAATTAATCATTGATATTTTAATCTTTTTCTGCTTTTGTCTAACTACCTTTGTAAAAATAGCTGTATGACTCAGGTATCTTTGCCACAGATTTTCATCTTCATTAATAAATAAGTCAACACCATATTTTAACTGGAGGTTTGCCATATCTCTTTTGATATCAATTTTATTTCAGTTTTAATTTCAGAGTTCATATACTTCATCCAAAATAATTTTAATGAGAGAGTTTGTGTGTGAAAGTAACTGCAAAAGTTGAAAGCAGCGCTGCTTTCTCAGCATTGCTGACAGCTTCTATGGGAAAAGATGCTTGAATGTTTCCAAGACTTTTTAAATGAAAAGTGTCTTTTGCTTTTGGTCTTTCCCGTGCACTATGGAATATGTGAAAGAGGGGACCTAAATCTTAGCAGAACAAGTATTGTTCTTGCAAGAGAGGCAAGTTCAATTGGTGGCATCTTCTCCAATCAGCAGAATTATGAACATTAAATATGCATTGGATGAACATATTCAGTGAATTTACTGATAATAATGATTAACAGCAAGTGCTTTCCATGTCTGCACTTGTTTTGCACTCAGTTGTGTGTGTTCATAATACTTCAGTAAGTGGATTAGAAATCTACTGGGAGAACTTTATTAAATTTTCTGTTGCCATTTATTGTTATAAGTCAGTACTAAATGCAAAAGTTTATTCTTGATTTTTTGGTGAAAGAGAAGTAGTCTTCAGAATTTGGGGAAAAATGTGTACAGAAATACAGAAAAAGGTATGTGGGGCAGTTATTAGGGGAGGTCCAGTAGCTTTTTGTGCAGGAATTCAGGATCTCTGAAGCACAGTAGGAAATAAGCACAGCTGAAATAGTATTACACATATACTGCATGTGCTGACGTTAGTCAAATAAGCCACGCTGCATGTTGGAAGTCACGGTGCAATGATTCTGTATTACACTTGAGAGCAGCACCGTGTCAGTGTATTATTTGTCTTTGTTGCAAGCACCTGGTCTGGTCCTGCTCCAGGACTTGATTTGAGATGGACTTTCTGCAGCCCGGCTCTGCTTCTTTCTTAATGTTCTTTCTACCCCTCGCTGATAGGTAGCATGCCAAGAGGAGTCACCCTAAAACACCGCATCTTTTCCTCCCCCTGAAGCAGGTAGCTGATCCTTAGCTCGTCACTCTGGAAATCACTTTTGTAGCTGACATTTGCCACAGGGTTCAGTAAGCTGAATGCTCCTGTGTATTTTGCATGCTTATGTTCAAGTCTTACTTGTACTGGTTGGTGAGGAAAAGGGAGGTTCACAGCCTTCCAAGAGCCTGACTGCTGGGACTCATCTGATTTGAAGATTAGAAGGGAAGTTTGTTGTGGGCATGTGTACGCTCATGACAGGGCAGCTGCGTTCTGGAAGCTTGTCCTCATGAGAGCTTAAAGAAGAATTACTGAGTTATTCTCATATTCTTACTTCAGGACATTGTCCCAGCTTAAAATCATTAATGGTCACTGGTCACATTGGAGTGATATTTGAAACTTTACCAGTCCTCTAAAAGCTCGTTACTGCTCCAGAGATCATTGTCCCACTGCAGATTTTTGAGGCGTTGATGAGGAGATCCGAGAGCTCCGTGGGAAGGACTTCCATGGGCTGCTGGGCTGACCTGCTGCTCTGGTGCTTGAGCTGTTAAGAGCTTCCTTTTTAGTGTTCCCTGACACGTTACAAAAAATTAAAGAATAAAAAGCTCCACATGTTGGAACTGTGGTATTCTTCCCTCTGATGACTCTGGAGTTTTACAAACCTGCAGCTGTGTCACTCAAATCTTCTGAGTTTTACAAGTGGAGAAACTGAAACCTATGTGATTACCAGCATGATGCTATAATAAATTATGTACTGTAGCCTGGCGTCCCTGACATCTAATCTGGTGTGACAAGAATTTCATAGTGCAGTAGAGTGAAGCTATGGGAAGGTCAGCTGTTTGTCTTGGTCACTGTGAAGGCGGTGTGATTCTGGAGGGTTTCTTCAGCAGACTTTGTACAAACCCAACTGGCTGAACTCCTGAGTGTCCTGCTGGTTTCACTGGTTGTGCTGAGCAGAACGCCAGCTCTGCTGTTCCAGGTGGCAGAGAGGTATTCATTTTCCCCCTTCTGAGGTTTTTCTAAGGAAATATCATTTGGAGATAAAATGATTAAAAATAAAGGAGGCGTTTGTCTTCAGCAGTTAAGAAAGATAGCAACCACCTACAATCTGTGGGGACACTTACATAAGACTCATTTACTGTACAGCACTCTTTGCCAGTACTGGCACACTGCTTCTAAGTTGCTGTCAGATAAATGTGAACTGTGCCTTGCTTGCAAGGTTGGTGCATATTCTATTTTGATAATCTTCTCTGAAGGTTAAGTAGGAAAATAATTTTGTTCCAGTTTTCATTTTATTACTTTCACCTATTTTGCCTGATCGTGTGCAAAAAGCCCTCTGAACTTGAAATCCTTTTCAACAGTTGCTGAGGAGTGGTTTTAGTTTAATGACTACAATAAAATGGTATTATATTTAAAAAAATCTTTGTGAGTCACAAAGCAATAACTGTTGACTTCTGTTTGTCAGGTTATTCTCTATAAAATGATGCTTTCTCAGATGATGTAGGGTTATGTAGAGTATTATTACATAGAACATTGAGACTTCCATTTAACAGCATGGATGTTTTAGAGAAGTACTTTTACTGTATATGTTCTTACTGTTGTGTTTGAGTCCTGTGTTATTGATAACACTTCTGTGTCTTGGCCTGCTTAAAATCAAGGGCTGTAAAGGTAATGGTGACCACCTGGGAATGCGAGTGGCAAATATGGAGTAATTCTTTAGGAAAGAGTAGGTTTCAAATGGGTAAAAAAGGGGAAGCAAATGTATTTTCTTTAACTGTAATTACAGAGCACTACAATTGTACTGTGGCACACGACATTCTAAACCAGATAACATCACTCACATTTGCCCACAATGAGCAGATAAAGCGTTCAGTGCACAGTGTTTGATTTTAATCAAAGTAAGCAAATGTTTTCTCCTACTTTTTGTATTTCAACTGCTGCAGTCAGTTATATTAGAAGTGCTGGAATGTAATGTGGCTTTTGAAAACTGCAGGTAGATGGGAGATGTCCTGCACAACAAACACTAACCTCAGCTGATACCGAGGAAGTCGGATGCATCTCCTCCTGCTCTGACAATGAGCATGCTGGAAAGCAGCGGTGGTTCATCACCTCGCAGGTGAAACAAAGCACAAAAGACACTGGCTACATAGATATCTCTTCCCATTTCTTTTTCTTGATGTTTTTGAAAGCTGTTTGTCAAAATGACTCTCTTTCAAGTTTTGTAATTACATTGTCAGACAGTAGGGAAAGCCCTGCTAACAAGCTGTTCGTTTCACAAAGGATGCATTGAGATGTTTCTCTTTTTAGGAAGTTGAACAGCTGATTTTGCCTTAGGTTTCAGAGGAACAAGAATGAAGTGTTAGATACATTGCCTGTGTACTATTGCAAGCCTGCAATTTGTCATCTTTTTGCTGTACTTTCAATGTCCTTTTCATTGATTCAGGCAGGAGCAGGCACTGATCTGAGCCAAGTTTTGATGATGTAAGTCATGGACTTTTTTTATATATATTGATACAGTAGACCTCCAAGATTAGGTGATCCTTTGGGAAAATACCTGGATGCCTGACAGCCCATAGCTGAAGAGGCTTCCAGCGTCCTTACAGCAGATGACTGAAAGAGGGCCTTCTGCACAGCAGCTGTGTGTAACAACCTCATCCAGCTCAGTCAGTCCTCACAGACAGCTTCCTGAGGAAGTAACAGGGATAACTTCCTGGCACCTACTGCAGTACTTCAGTGTGTGCTTACCTTGTATGCCACAGCCTGTCTTCATTTCTCATCGCAGTCCTATTGCTGTGAAGTTTTATGAACAGATAAATAGTGGATGTCACTGTGATTTCATTTATTTATGAACACATTTATTTTTAGTGGTTTAAATGGTGTACAATTTTTGCAAAGGTCTTTGAGCGCAGTTCCCCAGAGGTGGAGGAATTGCCAGCTCTACTGACTTGCAGACCTCAGCAAGACAAGTTACTGAGCAGCAGGTGGCTGCTCAGATTGGGAGCGAGGCAAGATGATCTCCAAAAGGTCCCCTTGAGTTTGATTTAGTCAGATTTGAGCTTAATTTTTGTGTGAGAAGTCAGTCTGGTTTGAGTTGCTAGGCACTGCTATGAGCAGTGTCATGTAATGTGATTTGTAGTTGCTACTTGCCTTTTTCCTGCTTGAAGCTGCTCAGCCTCGCCACATTTACGCACAGTTCTGAAACCAAGATGAACAAATAGACAATGAATAATTTGCCTCTGTGCTTTAGGAGTGGTAAAATTTAAATTGACTTAATTTAAAGCAAGGTATTTTGTTACCTATCATGTGGAAAATAGTTTAGTCAAAAGCTAACATGCAGCTTAATAAATGTGAACCCTTTCATACGTGAGAGTGTTTCTGTTAACTTTTATGTGGAGTTTAATTCATGAGATAATGTGGTTGGATCTCTTTGAAAGGTGATTCCAAGGTGTAACTTGCAGCCAGTAAACTGGGGATAAAAAGCTATGACTACGAGCAGATAAGCAACTACATTTTCACTTAAATTCTGCTCTGCAGAGAATTGCGTAGTTAATAATGAACTTAATTTGTATGGGTGCGTGGGAGTTTGAGGAGAGTGTAATGTCAGTAAAACAAATGAGAGCCAGGTAAATTGTGCTTCTAAAAGCTAAGAACAAAGAAAAATTGCATAACACTGATGTGTCTTAATCTAATGTGAAAGCACCAATTGGTAACTGTGGGAAATAAAAAATATGCATTTAACCATCATGATTGCTCTATCCGTGTATCTATCAAGCAGCACTGGCTTATGTTTCTTACTTTTAAATCAGTGCTTTCAGCAACACGATTTCTTACCCCTTTCTACAGCATAGGCCATTCTTTGATGGTCATTGACTGTTTTTGCCATCTTTAATTTCTTTTGAAAGTCAGGTAACACATGAGGTGTTCTGGCTGTGGTCACTGAACCACACTGGCAGCATTTATATTCAGCATACCTAAAGTCTGAACTTTGAATGTGGGCAGCAGCAGTGTTTCCTAAGAAAAATGATTCAAAATAATGAAACAGTTTAACATTAAGATATTGATTGTGTTTTATGGTTCTTCATGAATTGATATTTCATATTGATCATGTTTCCAAGAATTGGAAGGCTGAACTGTGCTGAAGTCTGCAGCGATTTTACTGAAGTTTGAAAGCTAGAAGCTCTGTGTACCATGCTTCTGTATTCCTCACTGTGAACCAAGTACCACATCAATGATAGAAAGTAAAGAAATAGTGAATGGGGATGTTTACTTCATTCTAGAGGGGACTGTACAGTGAGTGGCTGCTGTGAAATAGAGTTAATTTGAAAAATGTTGTGGGAACAAGCCTTCCTTGTTAGAGATCAACTAATCCCTGTGCAGTTCTGAGGCAGTATCAAGTCCTGAATTGATACCAAAGTTGATTATTAATCCTGAGAAAAGTTTTGCAGTGCTTCATAAAAATGAAAAACTATTTGTATGTTACCGAACGTTCCTTCAGTATTTGCTAATAGAAGCTTCTGGGAAAAAAAAATGGATGTTTCACTGCCACCCCTGTGTCACTGTCATGGTTTTGTGGTAAAACAGGAGCTTGGGGACATCCATGTTTAAAGCTAACGAGGTAATTTTTCTGTGGAAGCCAGCANATGGATGTTTCACTGCCACCCCTGTGTCACTGTCATGGTTTTGTGGTAAAACAGGAGCTTGGGGACATCCATGTTTAAAGCTAACGAGGTAATTTTTCTGTGGAAGCCAGCAGAGAAACTGTTCTGCTTCTCTGAACTGTTAAATTCCTCACAAACACATTGCTTTAGTGCATTTTTCTTCAATCTGTGCTGGCTGTGGGAAAGCATTAGATAAAGTGTGTATGATTTTAAAGCTGAATCCCCCGTGTAGAGGAACCAACAGCTGACACTCACACGTCTCCATGATATTCCTTTTTCTATTTCTTTATTAGTTTTATCAACTCTTGTGATTAAAAGACCACTTGCTTTCCCTGTCTCCAGAGGATTTAACACAATGGATCACGTGGGGACAGCGGATGCTGAGGACGACCCTGGATCCCTTCCCCGTCTCGCCCCCAGCCCTCACAGTGAAGCTGTCGCACATGAGTTTAAGGAGCTGTCGCTGCAACCCAGTCAGTACTTACCTCCTCTCAACGAACGGAAGAATGGTGAGTACAAAAGGAGCACAGCTCCTTTCCTCTGTTGTTTTCTGTGGGAATAACCATCTTTGTTTGCTTTCTTCAAATTACGTCGACCGTTTTCACTTGCGTTTCCCAAACCACATTGGTGCTGTTGAAGTGCCGTCGCGTTCACTTGTTGTGAAACGTGTCCGGGTCACATTCACCCATCATGGTGGATGTATGACCTTAAAACCCCAACTGGAATGCTTCACTGAGGCACATAGAATGGAGGCCTTTATACTTACTGATAATTTCTAAACTACAAGTAATGTACAGAACTGTTAATGAGGCATTTTTGAAAGGAGCTGTATTATTATCAGACAAAAAGAAAAGAAATAATTAAAAACAGATTTTTCTGCAAACAATACTGAGTTGAAGATTCACGTTGTATCCTAGAAAGTTTAATTCACCACATAGTTTATGAAGAACAATGAAAGAAAATACGATGTACATTTCAGGAACCTCTCCAGTATCTCTCTGTTGTTGATGTTGGCATGGCAACTGAGAAAGAAAGTGTTTCCACTGTTACAGAAAGCACTGGGAAGAACTCTGAATCCAAGTGTAGGCTGTGAATCCAAATGCAAGTCTGAATCCAAATGTAGGCTCAATCTTATTGGAAAGAAGGCAGCAACTTTTTATTTGTGGTATTTGTTTTCCCAGGCTAATATCTTAAAATAGTAAGGGTTTGTTTTCTAATATTAACTGTCAATACTGGGAACATTGAAAGTACCAAATACCATAAATGCAGTCTTTGATTTTGGAGGGTTCTTTTAATGAGTGTAGCCACAGTAAGCTATTAATGATTTCAGTTGCAATGGTATAAGCATTATTACAACAGAAGGCAGCTGTCTGAATCTCTCTGCTTTAAAGCAGAACAGGATGATGGTGTCTGTGACTAGGCTGAGCATATCCCACATGCCAGGGATGGCTCCAAGTCACGGCACTGTTTCAGAAAGACACAGCAACACAGCACGGTGCCTGTGCTCAGGATGCCTCTGTTCACTCAGGGAGGCACTGATCCCACAGTGCTTTGCATGCATCCCCCAGAAACATACTGAATTCCAAGGGAGAGAAATGTAATAATGGGAAAACATGGCAGGGGAGGGACTTAGGCTTAGCTTTCTTAAGTACGGAATGAATACCTCTTTGAATGCTTGAGCTTGTATTTTACAATTGCTTCCTTATTTTTGTCCACATATGTAGATCATGATATACAGAATACTGTGTTTACTGGTCTATTAATAAAGAATTTTAAATGAAGGGATCTGCAACTAATTTATTAGTACTTTGTCTCTATAACCTTACAAATTCTGTAATGTGGAAAGAAAATCTGTAACTTTTTGTTGTCTAATATTTGATATTAAATGGATAACATATATGACTTGGGTATGCACGTTGAATCTAAAGTCAGACTTTACATGTCTGAAGGCTACTACCGATTTCACATTCGTGAAGCTTAACAGCAGAAATCCCTTCCAAGATGGCCAACTTCTGAAGTTCTTTTAATAAGCAGACTTGCTGAGTACGTCAGGTATGCATTTACCCTGTTCATTTCATGTCATTGTTCCACTACTGTTCTGCTTTTATGAATACTGATAAATGGTCAAACAAGCAGTGGAACACGTTGTGATCCAAACCTTATCCACGTTTGCTGTATTTCATTTTTACTTCTTCTGTATCTGTTGATTATTTCTTTTCTTAAGCATTCCTCCTGTAACTGGAAAATACTTTAGTACTTTAATCAATTAGTACAATAATTTGTAGGTAAGCTTTGTATTAACTTCAAATGCAAGCTATGAATTATTTATTTTCCAAAGAAATGGCAGCAGCAGCAAGAGACTTTGATGCTTAAGGGCTCGAGCTTGTTGAAGGAACAGGAGATTCTCATAAATCAGGGGAGGGATTAATAATTTGACAAGTTGTCTTTCATTCCTCTGTGCCAGATCTCTATGCCAGTTGGTTTGAGAACAGTTACCCTTCATTATTTATTGTAATTCCTCTTATTGAGTAAATCAACTTTGTACGTGTCAGGCCTCCTGCAGAGATTTTTATGTCCTCTCTGAGGAAATGTAATTGTAGGAAGCTCACATAATGGGCCATGGCCTCACATCATTTAGTTCCTTTCATAAGACTAAGTCATTTGATGTTTTCAAGGCAGTTATTAGCACAACCCTATCAGTTCTAAAAAGGAGAAAGGACAACAAATGGAACTGCAGAAAAGATTGAGAGTTCATATAATGGGAGGACTTCTTGGAGGAATTAGGTCTAGTAAACATGATAAAGAAGCATTTGATGGACACGGCTGCCATTTTCTACTCTTTTCATTTCTGTAGCTGTTTCTGATACTAACGAAACATCCTGCCACAGAGAATACTCCTCCAGTAATATTTCAGTAACTCCGAAGTGTCCTGAAGAGGAGCATCCCGTTATGTTTCCTGTTGTTATGGGAAAGGAGTTGACTGTGTCTGCCTTTATACTGGCTGGCTGTTGTTCCTTTTATGCTTTCCTTCCTCTGCCCCCAGAGATCTCAGTCTCAGGGCAGAGCTGGTACTACAGCTCAGGTGAGCACAGCTCAGTATTCTTTGTTGCAAAGTAGTGCGGTACAGATTAACCTGCACTGAAACTGGTGTCCTTTGAGGTGACAAAGGAACACTTAGGCCCACTGGCAACTCTGCTGAAGTCTGTAACTTCCAGTGGAGGGTCAGTGACAAGTAATTTGAGGGAAAGAGCATTTTAAGCTTCTCCACCTGATTACTAGGTGCAGGTGTTTACTCTGTGAATACAGACTAAAAGTGAGTTCATTTGAGGAGTGAGAGAAAGAAAAGGGCAGCAGAATATTCTTATACTCTCCAATCTCATCCCATCAAGAAAGTCTGAAACAGAAACAATAACCGATTAACATTTCATAGTTTAATTGCAGGGAAGGTAATGGGAGTTTTCAAGTTGATTTGCAAGATAAGGTTTAATTATAGGGCTGAAACACTTCAGCTGAGTCATCTGTAAAGGAAACACTTCAGTTATTTGGGGTTAGAAAAACAAACTGTATAGAACATTACCCAAACCTGTGTGTAATAACTTCTCAGTGTATCTGTTTGTGTGCTGTAACAAAGAATCACCTCTCTGGGATGTTATGTAGTAGTCTTCTGGACTGCTGCAGTATGAAGGTTTCCCTTTTTGTTTTGAACAGCTCTTTGAAACTGACAGCCATGAGCAATACTAACAATTCTTTGAGTTTCTCAATAGTCTGCATCTGCTTCTGGACAATTAGCACTGGTAGTGCAAGCTTTTTGCAGTGAATTATCATGCCTTTTCTCTGGAAGCCAACTGTTGCTCAGCTTTCTAAAAGTAGCAAGAGCTATCTTTTCATTGGTTCTACATCTCACTTGAGCAGACACCAAAGGCAGTTCTGGTAGACTGATGGCAGCCACCGCTGTATAGTCCAGATCTGTCTGGTCAGCAGTCAAACTGCTCACGTAAATGAGGATTGGGAAGCAGACTGTCATAGTCTTAAAAGCTCCTGAAGAATACTTGATCGTGTACACTTCACCTGTACTTGAACCTGGAAAGCCTCCCGTGTCAAGCTGCTGCATTCTTAGGAAGGATGGTGACTGGGGGAGGAAAAATGTGACACAGATGATTATCTTCTTTGGGAGCGAGAGGAAGAAAGTTGATGACTAGGTGTTGTTTAGCTGGACGGCAGTGGAGGAAGAATGACAAAAGTAGTAGGCATCATGGCACAGCTGAAGTACTTGTCAGAACAATATGTTGCTCACACACTGTACCACACTTTCACAAGCCTGTGTCTGAGAGCCAGGAGGTGGCAGAGAGAGGGAAGGATAGGCTGTCTGCTGCTGACAGCAGGAGGGTGGATGGGGATGACGGAGTGTGCTGCCTTCCAACCTGCTATTTTAGAGCCAAAGGGTGGGACGGGAAAAAGACAACAAAACTCTGGGGCAATTAATGTCTTTAAGTAAAAGACAAGAGTGGCAAAACTGTATTAGAAGAAATTAGTCCAAAGAAATCAGTGCATAAGAACAATGACATTCAGGAACCAAAGTCTTAAGGTACTGAAGGTCAGATGAGAATGACAGCTTCCTGTGGGACCACGGGTGCTTGGGGGAACTGTAATTACTATGAAGTTCCAAAGGAAAAGAAAACAAAACAATCCAAATAGGGTATGTTGAGTTCCCATAAAGGGGATACAGGCAGTACTCAAAACAACGGAATGAGGTCTACATCACACTTAACCTAATTATATGGGTTAGATAAACTTAATGCACCAGGGTATTTTTTTTGACATCTACAACAGTCACATGTGTACCATTTTTTTCTGTTATCTCTTATCTTCCACTCCTTCATTATGTAGCACTGGTAACATACATTCCTGAAATAGCTTAATGGCTTCTGAACAAATTCTTAATCCTCTGTGCACTTAATAGGTTTTGAGCTGCAAATTGGATACTAAGGAATCAGGTGAAATTTCAGATATTCTCCATGTGTTCATCTACATCAGTTTTTCCCACTTTTTGAGATCTCTTAATTTTTTTCTCTGCTAATGGTACAGTGTAGGTTACTGCCCATAAAATTACAGAATGTAATTTCTTGAGAAGGTTGAGAAGAGACAAAAATAGAGGGAAGAGGCTAGTGAGAAAACTTGAGAACAACAGAAGGAAAACAGTTTAAGTAATAAATTGGACCAAAAAATAAAGTATATTCTAAAAGACAGACCTAGATAGAGGAGTGTACAAGTTTTATATGTACACACTAGAAGTGCATGTATTTAGTATAGTGTACAGGCAGTGTGTGTAGTGTGTACTCTGTGGAAGTATAGAGAGGTGGAGTCGTGCAGCGGTGCTGAAAGCCCAACTGGGCAGTGCTGAGCAGCCCCCCCCAACTGCCCGTGCTGGAGCAGGGATGCTGAACTGGAGGATCTCAAGATGTCAGCTCTTCTATGATTTGGCTCATCTTTAAGTTTTAATAGTCCATGGAACATCCAGTGTGAATATTCTACTAAATAATCCTTTGTAAGAACACACAGAATGTAGTAATTACAACAGGGCTGTTTGTGTTTGTTTTTGTGTGTTTGATTTAAGAAATGGCATCAATAGAAAAAACAAATGTCTTTGTGACCCCAATAAAATTTGAATGTTATCTTATCTGTTTGGAGAGAGCAAAATGAGTAGGTGCTGATTTCCCACTAAGTCTGTCTTTGTCATTGGTAGTGCCAGTTCCCACAATCCTAGCATTCCCAGGGCATCAGTCAGTGTCTACAAGGAACAATTTTCAAATGTTAAAGCATGTGAAAAGACGTACAGGCCAAAACTCAGAGCTCCCTAGGGACCGTGACCTCTTGGATGGAATATATTTTCACAGGCTACATGAAAGAATTCCCGCAGGGTCATTCCATTTGCTAAACTTCTAAACAAACGTTCTGTCATTTTAGTTTGATTTATAGATTTTCTTTTTAATTATCTGCTTATTGTGAAGAGATTAGGATGGGAGACGTGACCTTTGACTGACTCAACTCAAGGCATCTGGTGTATATGAAGAAATTCTGTTACATTTCTGATTGGCATTTGACTGATTGCAGAAGATATGGAAAGTATGTTTTCTTTTGAAGAAATCTCTTGATCAAACTGTCTGATTCTGGCTTCTTTTTTCCTGGAATTCCGTGTGGATAACAACATGTGTAGCTACAAATCAGTGTTAAAATTAACTTTCAGTGTGTAATTACTATGATTGCTAGGATTAAATCCTAGTTGCCTGTGTGACCATTGAAATGTTAGCTTGTGATACAGTCCCTACAAAAAGTAGTGCCATACAAAGAAAACTGGTGATGTGCAGTACTGAACTGTATGAGCCTTTTGCAAGTCATGGGTGGTGCTGCCTGGTGAATGCCTGAATGTTGTCACTCAACATTTTATATATATATAAATTTATATGTATATATATGTGTGTGTATATGCAGTTGAATATGTATATTTTGCTTATATACTGTTAGAAGTTTATTTCCTTAGTTGTATATGTGGGTAAGGTAGAACAGTAGGGTGCCTTTCTTTACGCAGTGAACACTGTCAGTGTGTCCTCTCCTGTGTGGCTTTCACCAGGAGAAGTAGGACATACACTTACAAGTTTGAAATGACCTCGTAAAAGCAGGAGCAGCTGAGGTGGGTGGTGACCCTAACCTGGGGTCTGGCTTTTGTTACCACAGTGCATACAGCATTAGCAGCTCTCCAAAAAAAAGCTCACATTTTTCATTTGGCTTAAAAAAAATACAAATAAAATAGAAGGAATCATTGGATGTTTTACTTCCAAAAGAATGTGCAGGTAAAAGGCCAAAGTCTGTTAGGGTCGTGTGGCTGGATTTAAGATGGGCCTGGATTCACCTCTGTTTGATGAATCCTTATGTGTTCAAAGCAAAGAACTTATGCACTGGGATTAAATGGAAGTCTTGCCTTGCAGGATAGTGGCCTGTTCTGTGTTGGAATTTTGTGAAAACTAACAAACAAAAACCCTCAATTGCAGCTCAAGTTAACACATTTTTTCAGAGAAGTGTAACAGGAATTGCTCTCATGAATGTCTCTGTTGGTGGACTTGGAGCACTGTTTTCCTGTTTGGAGAGGTTACTGCACAGATGAAGAGCTGAATTCATCTAACACAGTGTGAGGAACCAAGAAATTCATAAAAGTGTACATAAATGCAAGATGAAGTGAATGTCGTGAGTAATTGAGTTCCTTTCCATCTTCAAAGTTCATGGTAGTGAAACAGCTTAAATATTTATTTGTCTGTAGTTCAAATTCAGCTGTAGAAGTTCTTTCACGTGACTGCAGAGGGATGAACTCGAGGCACAGTGTGAAGGCCGGGAATGTACTCACACGTGTGTTGTTGGTGGGTTGCTGCTGGCAGGTGAGGCCGTCCAGGTGCTCACAGCTGGTGGCAGTGCAGGGCCACCCCAATGATTCTTGCTGTTCTTTTGGAAATCTCTACTGGCATTTCCTTTCTAAATAATACTTCTACTGTAAGCTGCAGATTGGCAGAGTGCTTGGAAGTCTGTTACAGGAGAATGGGAAGAAAAAACTGTTTTCTGCAGACAAGTGCTTATGAAGAACCCATGTAAGACATGGTTATTAAATGAGAGAGATGCTGCTCGGTTTCTGTGCATGGAGCTGGCAGAGCTGTTGGTTGTGATCCACTGTGCTGTGCAGACTGGGGCCAGCAGAGGTGCAGCTGAGTGTGGCAGTCAGGTGATGAGCGCTCGTGGGGAGCTCTGAAGAGGCAAAGTGGTGTTTCCCTGGGCTGTACTTCTGAAATTCCACATCGGGCATCTGGTTTTGCGTGTAGAGCTGTTCATAGCTGGTGCTGTAAGAGCGGATCAGCTCTTCGGAGGGGAGGTGTCCTTTGTAATTTCAGGCTGAAGGATTTAAAATACCAAGGAGGGATGTGTAAGGTTTCTGTAATGATGGGCTTTAGGCCAAAGGGAAGGGAATATGTGCCTGCTGGAGTTAACTTCGACGTGTAGTGGCTCCATAAAATTGCATACAGCTTATTTCTTCAAAGTACAGAAAATAAGAGATACTCTTCTGTTGCCGTATGGTGTGTAGCAGATCATTGGAGGGGATCCCCTTCCCCAAAACCTTCCTGATTATTGACACTGAAGCTGATGACTCACATAAGATAAATGTTAAATGCTGGAGAGAATGGCAGATCAGGAGCTGTGGGAGGAAATGCTCCTAAAACTGCTGAATTGTAATGAATGCAAAAAGTAAAATAATAAAATGTTCGTTTCTTAGATACTTACAGCGAGGAGTAGGAGCTCTCCTGTACTGCAAGAAAATGCTTGGAAACCATGAAACACTCTTCCCACTTACTTCTGCTAGCTAAAGCCTGTGAAACAAGGCTGGGGCTGTGGAAGCTAACTCGGCATTTGTTTCAAATGCCAACATTCAGCTTTGTTGCCTGATGAAACTTAGTGATGAACGTGCCAGTCGGGCAGAGACAAAGTACTGCTGCTGCCTGCAGCAGTGTGCAGAGCGGCAGGGGAAGGGAGAAGGGGGAAAGGGGAGAGTCCTCAGCGGTAGTTTGTCATAGGTATCAGCAAATGCTGCTCCTTCAGCAACTGCTGGATTTATTTTTAACTGCTTGACTCATTCTTTGTCAGATGATTGACTGTCAAGCTGCATATTAAAACACGACTGTGCAGAAGAAGCAAGCACAGCTAAAGGAAAGGGGGAGTGGTTTTCTGGGAAAAGAGGTGGGATTTGGGAGTTGTGCTTCGCAGGCTCTGTGCCTGTGTCTGAGTGAGTTACAGGCTCCAGAGCAGACTGAGCGTCTCGCAGGTCAGCGCAGACAGTGAGGGATGATGGCTGCTTTTGGCTGCAAAAAGATGAGATTGCTCATTCCTTAGGAGAAAGAAACTGGAAGCAGTGATCGGGACAGCAGCGTACTGCTTGGTGACAGTATTTTTTCCTGTGCTGGATGTTGCCATTCTGAAGGATTCTCACCATGATTGACAGCTGCAAGAAGCAGCAACAGGACTTTTCTGAGATTTTACCTGCAGGAGATGTTAAGCCACTGAAGGAGAAGGAATGCCTTGAGGTGAACAGCCAGAAGAGTCTCAAGGAAGGTCAGTCTCTTGTTGACTGGGGGGCTGAAAATTCTGAAGAAATGCATTTTCATTTCACAACTATTTCTGAGATCATACTGTATGTCAAGGAGTATTTTTGCACAGCAGATTAGGTATTGTTTTCCCTCTAAAAGATAAATTTAAAATTTACTTGTTAAATAATGATCCTATTGGCTTGGCAGAAATTGCACTATGAAGAAAAATGAGCGATCGCTCTCTTCAGAGTAATATGTAGTTCTGAATTCATGAGAACTCTGAAATTTTCTGTAAATATTGCACAAAACCTTCCAAAATGTCACTACTGTAATAAATATAATGAAATAGATATCATGAAATTTGACTCTACTGATAACAAAAACCCACAGACCATTTGTTCTATATGTGTACTGCTACCTTATTGCCAGCACTGGTATCCTCAGCTACTGGTCTTGTTCTAGAATACCCTTCTTTTCCCCATACTCAAATTAAATTTGAGCCTGCATTCCAGATGTCTGCTATTAATTAATCTCTCTTTAAATGATTGTTACTACACTGTTCATTAAATTAACACAATCCACAAGCATGGGTTTGTAAAATACATATAGTTTGAGGACGCTGGGAGCTTTATTTAAAGCCAACAAAAGCTGCTATTCCAGATTAATTTGAAGTAGTATTTGCTGGGCTGTGGCAGTAGTACTGCTGAGGCATGGAAGTTGTCTCATTCCTTGGAGCTGCATGTGTTTCTTGTAGCTGGCCTGTGTTAAGGGGGAGTGGGAAGAGACCACTTGAGGTCAGCTGGCAGCCCTGCACCGTGCAGGTTGGCTGTGTGATAGCTTTCCAGGCTCTTTGTAGTTCAAGACTCAGACTCCGACTTCATAATCAGACAGAAACAAACTCTATTTTGTCGCAGACAAAACTCCTTCCCTTTCAGAGCACTCAGCCATGGCTTTTGCTCCATGTATCATTGGGTTCTCTGATAATACAGAGATTTCTTCCTGGTTCATATGAAAAGATTTCTTTCTTCCTTTCCCCTTCCCACATGAACTGCCTTTCTCAGAATTTAAACGCTGGGTTTGTGTTTTGGTTTAATTTGGATCTTAGTAGCATTTGAAATAGCAAAATGTTTCTTACTGAGTTCAGTAACCGCCAGTTTCTTTAAATGAGGGAGAAGAGCCACCATTGTAGTGAACAAGCTACAAAAAAAATACTCATTTTTGTATAATATATTTATACCAAAGCATTTGTGGTTTGTTGTTTTGTTTTAATGTAGATAATAATACATACCGTGTTGATGCATGTAAATATCCACAGCTGGGAGCTCAATAGTGCTGCTTCCTCTCCTCCCAATGGAAGGACAATGGTTGAGGAGATCGGGCTAAGAGCAGCTTCCTTCTCACAGTGCTTGCCTCGCAAACTCACACGGGCCCACTCAAACCTGAGGGAATACAGGATTCCTTCTGTCAGCATTTCTTCTTTCTGAAGCTTAGCAAAACCAAGCAATTGCTGCAGCCTGTGCTTCCTTGTCTGTTTTGTGTAAGTTTGATCAATCTAAAAATGATAGAGTTTGCTTATTTCAGGAATAAGTTGGTGGGTGCAGTCCCTTTAACTTGCTGTGTCTTTACAAGGAAGAAGAGCTTGGTGGAAACGCAAATTCTAACGCTGACTTCAGCAAATGAACATTAAAGGCATAGGAAGGTTAAATTACAAGGATGATTTTATCTTCTTTGCATAGGCTAATGGGTACTCAGTAAAATACACGCAGCGGTGTCCTATCATTACTTATGATCAGTTCTGTGAAGAGATCTCTTAATTTTATCCATTTTACCAAAATTGCCCTCTGTATGGGCAAGGATCGAGGCCGCTTTGTCCCCGAGGCTCATGGTACAACAGCAGTGAAGCAGCTGTTTAGAAATACCAAAGCACTGTCATCTAACACCAAGCGAGTGGACAAAATACTCAGAAAATGAAGTGAAAAGCCTTGGATGAAATGAGGACATCTTTGTGCATACAGGCAGTAGGAAAGAGTTGATGTGATCAACAGTGCGAATATTAGGAGTACGCCGTGGCTAGGTTTCTAAGTGAGCAGTGAATTTGATTTTGCTTTGTACCCTACATTGTTCCAGTACAAAAATTGCTGAGCTCATTCAAGAACGTAAAACAGCAGGGAAGTTCCTGAGGAGACCATAAAGCAGTGGAAGAAATCAGCATGGAGCTATCCTTCATATTAATCTGAGCTTCAGAGTTACCAGTTGCCTGCCAGTTACTGTAAGGAAACAAAACTGACCAGGAAGGAATATTGTCCCTCCCTCTCCCCCCTTGAAGCATAATTAATTTCCTGGGTTCACACTGCTGTTTTTATCTCATGGTCTTGTGAGGAACTGCAGACTGGTGAGTGCTGGAAGCAGGACACAGGGCAGAAGCACAAGGCACTGCTCGGGTGCTTGCTGGAAATGTCTTTATGCTGTCTGGTGAATGAATGACCAGGTTATGCAGGAGCAGTTACTTCCCTTCACCCATGCAGTTAAATCTGTACTGCAGGAGAGCTGTGCATTTAGCAGATCCCCTGCAGTTGCTGGCATGTTGAGTGCTGCTCATTCTCTTGACCTCTGCTGCTCTCCTGCAGTGGCACATATTCTTAAGGATTCTGCGGGTGTTTATTCAGAAAAAACTTTTACGTTTTTAAATATAGTGTGTATGTATGTAAGTGTATTTTAAGTACATATAGTGCCCCTCATCAGGGGCAGTTTATCAGGCACGTTTCTTAAAACGCAGATAAGAAAATGCTGAAAGAATAGTATACCCTTTGTCATAGTTAATAAAAGGAAGCACTTAAATACAGTGTACTGATCCCGTGGGGCCACATTAATGTCCTTTTAACTTTATGTACCGTAAATAGTCTCTTTAATGACAGTGGGGTAATTGTATGTCTTACATGTAAACCAACACACGACAAATTTCTTCAGCGTAGCACTTAAACAGAGAGTAAGTACATGGTAGTGTTATTGTAATAGATGCATGCTGAAATACCTTGATAAACCAGGGTCACAGTGTAGCAATTCTATCCTATGCATATATACAATTAGAGGATACAGTGGTTATAGGAGTTCTAAGAAGACCTGCTGCCGAGATTTCCCAAAGCCTTCAAAGGGAGCAGGGCCTGAGGCCACAGCTGCCACAAAGCAGGCTGACCCTGATGGCCTCGTTCAGTGCTGCTTGCTGCCGTCCTCTTCCTCGTGCTGCCATTAGTGATACGCAGTCCTGAAGTGAGCTGGGTCAGTGAGCAGCCATCACTGAAAGCTGTTTCAGCAGTCTTAGATCTCCAGGTCAGAGCACTGACCTGCAGGCTGCATCCTTCGTGGCATTGCTACAAGTGGAACAGCTGTGCTTGGAGGGGGAAAGAGACCATTACCTCTTCATTGGCATTCTGCAGTCTTAGGTCAGATTAAGTTATGAAACCACACTCTGAAGCCACTGCCTGTTTAGTTGCTATGCTGGAGGTTTCTTTTTCCTTTAACAAAGCATCCAGCATTGCATGTATGCACTTCCAGTCTTTTTAAGGCAGTAACTTTATTGTGACTGACCCATCCACTGAGCAAACCCCCACAGAAGTTTGATGGTATTGTCTCATAGCAGAATTGACAGAATGCCGTTGGTTCCATCCCAGGTTGCACCAGCCATCAAGTTAAATCCACCCTCCTCGTTTTAGGTTCATGTGTAACCATGTGACCTGATGATCAGCCTGGGTATGCATTTTGTTTGCTGCCTCTGCTGTGTGTAGGAAGACTGTGGAAAATGGAGGTATTAACTTCCCAAGAGGGCTTGGCTGGAAATCATCTGTCATCAGTCAATGCTCCAGACTTATCACAAAGCAAGTCTGTAGCTGATGCACAGTTTGAACCCATTAGTCTCTTGACAGTGTTTCTGGGCTGATAGCAATAATGGAGGAAGTGCAGATCTGTTTTAAGAAAACTCTTACTGACTGTGCTAAGCAGAGGGTTACTGCAGATCTGGAATATGTAGTTACTGTTAATATATGGACTGTGTGCAGTTTTACAAAGGGCTTTTGTTTTCTTGGATTTGACAGCCAAGATGGTATCCTGTGTTGTTTTAATGTGTAAGATTTTGAAAACTGTAACATGATGGGTTTTGCTTTTAACGTATACGTACATGTATATTCATCCCAGCAGACCCTGCAGATTTTAGAGCCTTCTGCATGTTCTGACTTGTTTCTAAGCAACGTGTTCCACAGCAATAGGAAAAGATACAGATTGTTCTGTTTCCTACTCATTTAAGCTTCTCAGCTGATGATATTGTTGTGCCTCGTTTTCTTCGTTTTAAATGATTACACTTCACTGTCCTGATGCAGCTTTTCATTTCCTGCTTTCAGTATGATACTGTTACCTCTGGAAACAGCTCTGTGTACAATATTTCTGCTCTCACAAAAGCTTAAATCACAGTGGTGTAGGATTTCTCTCCAGAATTCTGTGCGGATTGTTTTGGAACAGCCCTCAGTAGTCTGCTGCCATAAGTTATCAGATAGAATGAAGGTACCACTGAGTAACGGCTCAAAGTGTGTATGTGTAAGAGACAGGTTTTCTTTTTCTTTTCTTTTCTTTTCTTTTCTTTTCTTTTCTTTTCTTTTCTTTTCTTTTCTTTTCTTTTCTTTTCTTTTCTTTTCTTTTCTTTTCTTTTCTTTTCTTTTCTTTTCTAGCTGTGTTGGATATATCATTAACAGAAAATTCGCGTACAAATAATAGACAAAATTACATAAAAATATGCAAGAATGGGTAAGGGATTGTTTTGTAAAAAATAGATTTTTATTTCTTAAATGACAGTTTGGTGTACACAAAGGTTCTGGGTTTAGGTGCTGTCACATTTCTTTAATAATCGATCATTTCTACTGTAAAATTAAAATGATTTAACATGTCGCATCAGCTGCAGGCTGGTGGGAGCTCAGTACGACTGCTGATGCATTTTCTCTTGTCTGCCAAACAAGTCAGAATCACTTCCAGTGCGTTATAGGTAGCTAATGCTCTCACAGCTTTTTCCTGACCATCCTTCTTTCTTAGACCATATAAATGAACACTGCGTTATCAGATTTCTGAGCTTGGGTGCACAGAAATGAGTGAAGCTGAGTGCAGACTAGTTCATGTGTTTGCTGGTACCACAGAACGCTTGTGAAGTCTGCCTGCCATCTGTTAAATACTCTCCTACTTCAATGCCACCCTGCTGTTCATACACTTGTATTAATCCTGGTGCTAGAGCGAGTGTCATCATTACTTCTGATGGATTACTGTATTTTACAGTGCAGTAGAGTCACCTTCTGCAGCAGTGCCTCACTGCAGCAGGAGCTCCTGCTGCTCACACCGAGTGCTCTGAGCTTCCAGCCCGGCGTGCGAGGGGCTGCCTGTGTATAAGCTGTCTTAAGCTGGAAAAAAGAAATGGACGCTTTCTGGGTAACAGATTTTAATGTAAAGGAAACGCCCCTGTTTGCAGCACTGTCTGTTTCCATGGCAGCCAGCCTAGCAGCCCACACCACACTTCCCACCGCTCCTGGAAATTTCCAAGGGAGCGTGCTGGAATGTTGGAGATGGCATTTCCCATTTTCTTTTGCAGTTTTAAGGACATAAATGGCTCGTTTCCACTGGAGGAAGCAGTGAATTGATTACATGAAGAACTTTTTTTAAAATCAATGCATTGTTCTTCTTGCTGTCAGCTGAAATAACTGTACACTGATTAAGGAACACCGCAGTCATTCGGTCTGCTGTATTTCTATACTTGTTAGAAGTCAGCTGTTTGAAAACTTCACAGCACCTTCAGTAAAAAGACAAAACTTCAATCTGAATTGAAAATAACAGGATATAAAGTGGTGTTAGATGGAGAACTAGTGCTAGAATTACTGCACGCAGTGTGTGTTCTGTTGTTTTTTCAAGACAAACGGCGGTGGTGAAAGCTTGCCAGTCAGTGCAGATAGCATTGTTCCTGCCAGACAGCTATCCATTTATTTTTGGCCTCCTTGCATTCCAGTTCTTGGGATTGTACAGGACTACTTTGAGACGCCTTTTCCATAGGGCACAAATTACAAATTTGTAACAGAGTGATGGCTGAGAATCACTTGCTTAACTTTGCTAGTAACTGTACTTAGGTCATTTAATAGCACATCTCTTACACTGATAAGACCTAAAGACCGCTCCAAGTTTCTTGTCTTCCTGAGGGCCTTATACAGGATGTGATGTATACTTGATTAAGTGCCTCTTTATTGGGGATTTTTCTCCATTCAAACCAGCATAGCAAGTTATTAAGGAGCTGCTTATTCTGGATATTCTTGATCCTTCTGCCACTTTAGGGCATAGTGTTTGTGTACTTCAACAGCAGTGAAAACACAAGCATTTCATTACTTTATAAAATTCACTACTATATTATAAAGAATGTTTTAAGTTAATAACGTGCATTATCATGTGCATTGGGTTAACAGATAAGCTCTCATTTTTGTACCATCCTCTCAGTTCCTTTGGATATAGAAGTGGTGGTTCCCTGTTACACAAACATGGGAAGAAATGCTAAGCATTGGGAGCACTGGAATCTGGGGCTTACGGTTTTTCGGATGGCGGAAGGTCTGTAGCTCCCATAAAGTCAGGAGATTTCTACAGACTTTGAGTCGGCTAGCAGTCTCCTTACAGTGAAGAAGAATTATGTTACCCTTTTGTCATTAAGTAATAAATAAGCTATTAAGTTGGCTTGTGCAAAGCCTTTTACACTGTCCTGCATGACATCCTGGTTGCCAAATAGGAGAAAAATGGATTTGATAAATGGACCACTGGCTGGAAAAGAAATTGGCTGAATGGCCACACTCAGAGTCAATGGATCAATGTCCAAGTGGAGACTGGTGACGAGTGGCATTCCTCAGGGATCAGTACTGGGACCAGTGTTACTTAACATCTTTGTAGGCAGCATGGACAGTGGCATCGAGTGCACACTCAGCAAATTTGCAGAGGACTCCAGGCTGAATAGTGCAGCTGACATGCTATAAGCAAGGGATGCCATCCAGAGGGACCTGGACAGGCTTGAGATGTGGGTCCATGCCAACCTCATGAAGTTCAACAAGACCAAGTGCAAGGTCCTGCATCTGGGTCAGGGCAAGCCCAAGGACAGACACAGGCTGGGCAGAGAATGGCTTGAGAGCAGCCCTGGGGAGAAGGATTTGGGACTGCCAGTTGATGAGAGATTCAACACAAGCTGGCAGTGTGCGCTTGCAGCCCAGAGGGCTGCATCAGGAGAAGTGTGACAGCAGGTCAAGGGACATGATTCTGTCCCTCTGCTCTGCTTTCATGAGACAGCCTGGAATACTGCATCCAGTTCTGGAGCCCCCAACACAAGAAGGACATGGAGCTGCTGGAGCAGGTCCAGAGGAGGGCCACAAAGATAATCAGAGGTCACACATTTAAGTGCTCAACAGTTAAATGACAGCAGCAAAAATTGGATGCCAAACTTTTTTTTTCCTTTTCATCCAACTTTATTTAATCTCCTAGCTTTGATCAGATCAGAATCTTCAATGATTATCTTCTGATTGCATCTTTGAGTTATCTCCAGTATTCTCCCTGCAGTCCTTCCCTGTCAGTCATGCTGCAGGCTGTCCTTCCCTGGCTCTGTAACATTCAAGTTTTTGATATTTATTTAGTAAGTGAATGTTCCATGTCCTTTATATCTCTTTTTTTCAGTGCTCTGGTCCAGCACTGACTCAACTTGAGAAGCACCATGTCTGATTTTCCTTGTGATGTCCAGCATAGATTAACTGATGATGGGTAGATAAATGCTAAAATGTCACATGTATGCACATACAGTTTATGTTCACTTACTGATTTTCTCATCCTTCTGCTGCAGTACATTACATACTGTCTTCTCAGATTTGCACATTGCTGAGTATACAGATGAGTCTTTACTCTTTTTATCAAAGCTTAAACCAACTATCTGATTGTGACTGAAGCCAAAAATCATGGATAGAACGCACTCATGAATTATATAGTAAATGATACAGTAAGTGATATAGTAGAGTTTCCCATCATCTGTATCTAGAATTAATTTTTGTTAAAGAATTTGTTTAAAATGTTTGGAAAATAAGAGGGAAGATTTTTGCTGAATAAATTTACTTTCTCCCTCTGCCATTTCCTTTATCAGTTCCACCAATCACAGTCATGGTCAAGCAACATTCCTTTCAAGAGCTGACAGAAATTCTATCAACCACAAATACAAGTAGCACGTCCTGGGGTATGTTTCTGCAGTGCTGATGCTTAGGTGGTGCAGGGCTGTGTTCCTGTTTGTTTGCTTGTGTGTTTTCCAGAGAAGTCTCAGCAGTTGCTTCACCTCAGGCAAACTTATTATCTTAACACACACTTTGAAGAGATATAGGGGAATATAGAGTAGAAATACTGAAGCAGTTATTTAGCTTGCTTGTATCGGCAAGCTGCACTGTGAGGCCTTTCTGATTTTATTCTCCCACAAACTTGCCAATGAAAAATGAAATTGCTGAGATGGGAGGATGTCTTTAGACTTTCCACTCAACCCATATGACCTGGCAGCGTGCACCTGTATTAGTGTAGCAGAATGCCAAATGCCAAATAGAAGTTTGCTCCCTTTCAGATGAAGATGGAAAAACCCTTGTCAGAGATCATGTCAGTGTCTGGATGTGGGGAAGGCAGCTCTAGGTCTGCTGTTGTTCCATGTTCTCTCATCTCTGTTCTTTGTAATTTCTCTGCATAGAACTGCTGTGGCACAGCCCTGAGATGTTTGTATTTGAATTCTCAGTGTTTGAGTCATGTAAGAAAATAAGGTCCTTGTTGTCAGCATTTGCTTTGCTATTCCCGGTAGTAATGCTTAAGCCAGAGGAGTATCCTTCCTGTACTGCAGAACAGGAAATAAGCTGGTTCCTTTGAACTTCTGAAAACAATAAGTTTGTCCCTTGCCTCATTTTTAGAAATTACATTCATTTTGATGTTCTGGACAATGTATTAGTTTGTTTTGCTTCCTTGTGAAATACAATGGAAACAGCATGTCATAATCATACATCCATAATAAACTTTCAAGACAGAATATGAGAATGTAAGTATTACATATTTAGAGTACTTTTTCTTGACCAAGCACCCTGACCATCACTCAGACAAAACATGGAATTTCACATTGGTTTGACAGCTGTAGGTGTCTAAGAAATAGTGAAGCACTACTTCACTAAGAAATTGATACAGGTGCAAAGGGAAATGAACTACAAAAAAACCTTTTTTTTCTGGGAGAAAAGTATGAGTTCTTCATGATGTATATGCAGTCCTTTTATCAGATATGGCCAATTGGCAGCAAAATCCATTGTAAAGGAGGATTTGGATTGCTCCAAATTATGTTCCTAGCAGTTGATCCTTAGCAGTGCTTGTCTTAGAGGTTACTGTCAGGTCTAAATGTATACAGCAAAAATATTTCTAGAATTGAAGTACTTGGCATCTTTTGAACTTTTAAGAGGGATATTATGCTTACATTTGAATGGTTGTTTTCTTTTGTCAGTACTTCAGCTGAGGCTACAACAGAGACGGACACGAGAACAGCTGGTGGACCAGGGCATCATGCCGCGTAAGACTTGCTTTATTTTACTAATTTGTATTACTATAATGTATTAATTATGAGCTCGTCTATAAAATAATGAAGGTCAGGACTTGTCTGAGAATCATTAAAAATGACCCTACTACTTGAGAAGAGTAGTGGGATCCTTCTGGTAACCTAAATGAGCAAGAAGTAAATCCTTCATGCTTACCTAATGTTTCAGTTAACATAGCCACTGTGATGAACATGCAAAAATTTTACATGGGTATAGATAGTGATGGGACGATGGGAAACAGTTCTAAAGTACAGGAGGGGAGATTCTGATTAGATGTCAGGTGGAAGGTCTTTACAGAGAGAGTGCTGTGGTGCTGGTCAGGCTGCCCAGAGAGGCTGTGGGTGCTCCATCCCTGGAAGTGTTCAAGGCCAGGTTGGGTGGGGCCCTGGGCAGCCTGGTCTAGTGCCTGATCTAACTGTTGACAACCCTGCCTGTGACAAGGGGTTGGAACTCGATGATCTCTGAGGTCTCTTCCAACCCAAGCCATTCCATGAATCCATGCAACAAATCAAACTTTGTAAATGACTGAACATCAGTATCAAAGCCAGCAGTCTTTTAAAACTGGGATGGTAAATGTTGCCAGACCAAACCAAAGGGCGCCCAGAAGTTGTAACTTGGACATCTACAGACACATCTTCTGTGCTAAATCTTGCATGATCGTAGCTGTGATGTTACAGGACATGACTTTGGCTGGGCATTGTGCACTGAGTGATACTCACAAGCTTCTGTGCCTAGCTTCTTCCCATCACTGCATATGAATACATTTCCAGGAAAGTGCAAAGAGGTTTTCTTTGTTCTGGGGCTGGTTTTGTTTATTAGAAGATTGCTGTCGTTTTTTTCTAGTTGACAAAAATTCCTGATCCATTCGCCATATCTGGCAAAGCACCCAAACTGGTGTAAGAGTTTGCTGTTCTCTTCCAAATCAGATTATATACTGGTAGACATTCAATGAATGCCTTTAGATGCCATCTTTGAAGAGCTGAGATGCTGCTGATACCTATAGTATGAAGTGCCTTACTAAGGCTGCTCTGTCCTCAAGTTCATAAATACAGCTGGAGATTCATTTATGCTGTCAGGATTCTGTAATGCTGAGCTCCCAACTCCTCAACGTGGCTACCTGCCACTCTTCCTTGAAAGCTGTGCAAGAAGTTAGTAAACCATTTTTATCTCTAACTCTGTTCTGCAATTGGAATGTAACTGCAGTGTACAGTGTTTGAACTCACAGCATTTTATTCTGAAAGTAATTGACATGCTTTGTGCAAGTGCACTTTATTGCCAGAGCCTATTTCCCTTTCTTGATTTCATTGTTAGTGACGATGGTTGTTTCAGCAGCACTGCAATACCTGAAATCAATTTAGGAATCACCAGAGGGTCCTCCTGAGTAAAGAAATCTAGTATCCTCAAGGTCAACTGCAACTAACCCTTTCCTTATGTATTTTTTTTTGATCCTGCACTTGGGTTCTCAGTTACTATGCTAATGGTTTTCTATTTTTCTTCTAACTGGCTTCAGAATGAGAGGTACACAAAAAACATCCACCAGTGGATAATGTGGGCTGAGCCTGGACTCCAGATAATAGCACCAAACTGTAGAAAACTTTCAGCTGTGCAAAGTGATTTTTCTTGTAAAAGAAAATATTACTATGTATATATTACACATATCTCTGTGTACACTGCTTTAGAAGTTCTAGCTTAAAAGCACAGTGTCTTAAAGCTGATGTCTTGCTGACACTTTCTGAATACTCATCAGGCTTTGGGTTGCTTTGCTGAAGCATGTTCACCTTCTCAGGTCTATGATGTTCTTTATCTTCAGCAACAGACTGTGTTGCTTTTTGAGTTAAACCTGAAAAAGAGCTTCTACATTGTGAGAAAGTCTGTTGAACGTGTGCTAAACAAGGTGCCATCTCAGTTCCTTTCAACAATAAGTCCATATTTGATATTTTTCTAGCCCACTAGTGGCTCTTCTCCTCTGTTTAGTGGCTAAGGATGACTCATTCCAGTTAATGTCCTCCAGACTCTGTCCTAAGATAATGCTGGTGTTACACTGTCACCAGGAAATAAGCCTGCCAACTTTCTTCTCAGAGCCTCCTGGTTTTAGGCAGACTGTAAACGTGATGCTCTCAGTGTCAGGACGGCTTTCTAGATCTTCCTCTGGCCCAGGTTCTTTTAGAAATGTTTGTATTCACCGCTGAGAAATCCAGGATTTGGGCTTTTTTTCTGTTTTAATGCAGCTGATGTTAAAACAAAAGGCAAACTGCATGCAGGCTGTCCTCACTGGGCTTCAGTCAGAGCACAGTCTGCCGGGGCTGAGGTGCTTTGTGTCGCTGTCATAGCACTGCTTCTGCTCGTGGGCTGCCTGCACTGCCAGCTGTACCAGCACCCAACACTCAGAATGTGCTGAGTGTTGATACCGAGTTTAACTGACCAGAGCCAGTCACTGTTCATGTAAAGGACACTGAAATCCTCCACCCAGCTGGAGGGTTTTATTGCTCTTTTATTTACTGTTCCCCACTTGCTACAACATAGGCTTTCCCACTTAGAAAAAGACCATTTACTGTAACTGTTAACTCCCTGCCTCCCCAACTTTCTCCTTTCCCTCCAAGTCCTTGCACATACAGCCCTGTGTTAGGGAGCATCTGAACATTCCTTGAACACCTCTGGGGTCAGTGACTCCACCACCTCCCTGGGCAGCCCAACTCCTGACCACTCTGTCAGAGAAGTGACCACTCTTTCAGAGAAGAATAATGGAATAAATGAAAGCATTTTGGCAGTTTATGGCCTATCTCACAAATTTTCTGCTGTGGAACAGTTTTAGTTAACAGTCTCTAAGGTATTTAGTGAAACAGTTAACTGTTACACACTGCTATCTGTTAAAGTCATATATTCCATGTATTTTGTATAGGAGTGAAATTAGTCTGTGTTAAACTGAAATTAATACAATGGCTTGCATCAAGAGTAAGCCTGGTTAGATGCAAACACTGCCCTACAGCACTGAACACCCAAACACACGTGGTGACTACGATATTTCCTTTGTAAATCACTTCTCATCAACTTAACTTTTACTTTTCCCTTCACAGCTTTGAAAAGTCCCGCTGCATTCCATGAGCAGATAAAGAGCCTGGAGCGAGCCAGGGTAAAGCACTTGTGTAAACTTGCCATTAACATCTGAAAAGGGACAGTCAGTTGCATACAATATTGAATTTTTGAATTGAAAAAAAAGTCTGACCATTACAGTAGTAATGTGGGCTTGAATCTTAAAAGAATCTGTTAAAATAATATGTTGGCATCAAATCTGAGGAATTTTCTTAATCCTTCCTAAATCAATCATGTACATGGGATTCACTATGGTCATATTGCAGTGCACATCCCCCTGTAGTCTAAGGAAAAATACGTGGATTAAATTATGCTTGTGTTACACTTCTGGAGCAAATATCTAATGTGTACTGCTGTAATTTAGCGTGGCACTAAGGGATCAACTCCAGAAACATTCCAAATTTGTTTTGAGAAGACAGAAATTCATTAATACAGCTTGACTGAAAACCAAAACAAAGCAAAGCAAAGCGCTCTCTAGTCGCCCTATGTAACAGTGATGTCCACTGACCTGAATGCCACTGCACGTGTTCATTGTTGGACATCAGTAGATTACTCTGTGCTTTTTCAAGTAAATGCTAATCAATGATAATTCTTCATTTCTTTAAAGACTGAAAATTTTTTGAAGCACAAGATTCGCAGCAGACCGGATCGCTCTGAGCTCGTCAGAATGCACATCCTTGAAGGTTTGTACAGACCTCTGCTGTGGGAAGGAGCTCCTGTTACACACTCAGCTGTCTAACTGCATTAGGCTTTGATGTGGATTATTTCTAAATGTCTGTGTGTTTCTCTGCTTTTACAGTGTCTTTAATACATACAGCTGTGGCAGTGAAAGTATTCTTAACTGTGCATTTGTTGGCAAGTGCATATTGCTTTTTGTCCCTAATGGTAATTATAGCATGTACATACAAATATTACTTCAGTTTCTACTCATTACCCTAAAACAATTGACAATTCTGTAGGTTTTTCCTCCCCCAAAACCCCAGTCTATTATAAGCTTGATGTTTACCTTGCCATGTTATTTTGCTTGTTGCTCAGGTCATGTGAAACAGTAATCTGTCTTATAAATGAGTCTGTATTACTGTGGTTCATCATAATCTTGACAGTTGCAGAGATTTCCACATAATCATAATCCAAGTCAGCTTAATGTTCATTAGTTTCCAGAACATGCATTTGGTCTGGATAAAGTAGCAGAGAGGAGTCTCTGTGTTGATAGACCATCTCCATATCAACAAAATATCTCCAGATTTTCATGAAATACAGTTCTGAAAATTGTCTACTTGAAAATTCAGGTAAACCTTTACCATAGCTGATGCTGGAAAATATTAAAGCAGCAAATGCTATCCTTAGATTTTAATTAGAATTGGCTATTCTATATTCCTTGCTTTATTCTTGGACACTATAATAATGCTTAAAAAACTATTACTGCTTTTAAAAAATAGGTTTTATAGTTTATTTTACTTCTTAGAAAGTGTAAGAATGAGGATGGAAAGTGTCATCTTAATACTAGTTTGAGAGTTCTCAAAATAATACTTGTATGCTTTTACTGTGAGTAGAATGATTAGATGAGACAATGCTAGTTGTCATGAAGTTGGAGACAGACTGAATAGAATATTTAAATCAACATGTCTTTTAGAGACCTTTGCAGAGCCTTCATTGCAAGCCACTCAGATGAAACTGAAGAGAGCTCGCTTGGCAGATGATCTGAATGAGAAGATTGCACAGAGGCCTGGCCCTATGGAACTAGTAGAAAAAAATATCCTGCCTGTGGATTCCAGTGTTAAAGAGGCAATTATAGGCAAGTAGAAGAGCTACAGCTTACATCAAGTCTTAAGAGTAAGGTTCACCAGAAGAAAACATAAAGTTTACTAGTTCTTATTCTTTCAGCTTCTGATGCCTAAGTTCTGTCATCATTTAACTGAATAGAGTTACCCAGTTTTTGCTCAAAGCCAAGTTAGGAATTCATAGACTATAGCACTCCATCTGAAATACTTGTTTCTTAATAAAAATTCTTACAGTATAATCGAATAAACATGAATCCATTAATCAGTCTCAGAGCTGTAGATGTGCACTGCAAGTACAGTGTGTTGAATGTATCTTTTCATCTCGTGTTAGAAGAATCTTCTGCTACATACTCAGTTTTATTATGCCTTTAATATCTATATGACTATCATTGTATCAAAAATGCAATTAAAAACATAGAGTATGTTCAGGCTGTCCTGAAAAGCGGTCAGTTTCTAGCAACTTCCTCATTCTGCCACCAGTGAGTGTCTAAATTTAATCTGTGTAACTAAAAACAATTGTTTTGCTTGTTTCTCTATAAACATTCTAGCAGTTGGACAAGAGAGTTACCCTCAAGCTTTGGATGACTATTCGTTTGATGAAGACAGCAGCGATGCTCTATCACCAGATCAGCCAGCCAGCCAGGAGTCCCAAGGCTCAGCTGCTTCCCCTGGTGAGCTGAAAACGAGTGACTCACCATCACCAGTAACACTGAATGCTACTGCAACACAGGTACAGTTCTAAAACACTGAAGCAAAATCTCCACCAAATATTTTTCGTACTGTAGGAATGGGGCACAGTCTCACATGAAATTAATATCTTTGCTGTTGCAAAGAGTTGGCTGGGACTCCATTTTCTGTTAAGAGTTATAGACTGGAGTCCTTGTTTGGCTGTGGGCAGTGATGGAATTCCCATTGCTATAGATTCACTGAAATTCATTATGGCCAGTAGAACAATGGCTGCTCTCCAAGGAGTTATTTAGAAGGCCACAGTCGTGGTTTACTACAGCTGTCATTGGCTGCTTAATGTCTGTATTCATTCTGGGCAAGTCCTTTACTTTCATCTAGATTTCTGCTTGTCCTCCTGTGAAATTTTTTGTGTGGTAGACACAAATTGAAGGCTTCAGAGGAGGAGAAGGCAGCAGAGCTGTTATGAGCTGTCTGACAGTGACTTGTTAAACAATCAGCAAAGTCCACAAGTGAGCCACGTTTTTATGCTTGTCCTTCTTTTAAGCATGCTTTTGGAAATTGCCTTTATTTATGTATTTAAACTGCCAGAGGATTTGTAGCAAAGCCAGGGCTCTGCATAGGGGAGCTATGCTGCAGTTTTTCAATTAGAAAAACAAAAGATAAGACAGATCTGAGTACTGAGTTCTGACTTGATAAAGTAATGTAAAATTAAACAGCTATATGTGAGATTAATGCTGCCTGTTCTCCCAAGACGTTGTCCAATTGTTTTAATGACCATGGACAACTCAGCACTATCCTTTATTTACTTATTACTGCAGTAATTCAAAAAGTATTGCAAAGTCCATGCTCAGAAAACAATGCCAGACACAATGTACTGCACATCTGTTCTATTTCACTGTTCCCTAACATATAAAATAAGACATTAATTGAGTTTCATATCAAGAGAATGCAATTAGTGCTGAAGAAACTGAAAACAAACCACATGAAATTAGATTCCTAAGAGCTAGATTCCAAATGGAGAGCTAAATAAAAATACTCAGAGCAATAGATGCTAATAGCTTTTCAAGTAGGAAGCGTAAGATAGATACGTGATTGCACCAACAAAATAACAGAGCACTTGAAGCTGACTGGAAAGGCACTTCAAAAGAACTTCAATCCTCTGCTTATGGACTTGATAAGGAATTACAGCCACTTCTCTGTACAGACCTAAAATGCAGACTAAAACCAATGCTTCCCTTATTGTTCCTTATGAAATAAAAAAGAGCCATCATGTCTCTGCAGGTTGTGTCTGGGAAATTGATCCTTCATTCTTCTAATTTTCTGTGGCAAATTTTACATTTTATTGCAACAGAAAGTACAAAGAGTATTTTGAAAACAGTGAAGTGCAGACAGATACTGACTTTTCTATTTTAAACAGTTTTACTGTGTTGTCTTCATGCAACTGTTCCTATGAAGGGTCGCTAAGCAGTTTGAATTTGTGTTACTCCCATGGCATTTAAGTTCAAGAAGGATCGAAATGGCAGGTTATGAAGGATTACATAATGAATAAACTGAAATAGCGAATATTTTAAATTATTTTTAGTTGAGACTTTGTAAAAAGAGGATTTAAGAACTATTGAAAATCACAAGCTCATTAATATTTTCCTGTTTACGTTAGTGTGCTGTATGATAGAAATGCTGACTAAAAGACCAGCTGGGTGCTTCTTTAAATAGTACTGCTCTACCTTGAATAGACTTTTTAAATTTGACATCAAAAGCAGTACAATATGATGAGTTACAACTTTAACCTCTCTCTCCTTTTATTTAAAATCAATAAAATCATATAATTAATTAATAAAATTATCTACTTGTTTCTATATATTAAAAAAAACCTATAGGAACTTTTTACATTCTTAAGATCTGTAACACTGTGGTCGTAGGACCTTCATGTGTGGAAGTTTGGTAGCAGTGTCAAGGAAGGAAACTTGACATTGACAGAAGCTTTTCCTGTAATTCTTCCCTTAAAGACAAGATATCTGTTTTTATTGTTACAGTGCTAGGAACAAAGGTACTCCAGTGATAGCTGTCTGTTGTTGAAGAATTCTGCAATTACAAAGTTAAGAACTGTGTAGGTTGCTCCAAAGTGATGCCTCCTATTTATTTCTGTGGAAACTACAAACAGTACAAAGAGCACAATAACAATAATTGATAGTGCAGATTCTCAGCTATGCTGTTTTTCAATGCAGCCACCACCATTAGCTCCACAAGATGAACAAGAGCTCTTCATTTCATGGTGTGCCAGCTGTATGTGGCCGTCTGGAACACGGAGTGTCTTTCACTGCTGGAGTGCACCACCCACCCCTCATTGTGCTCACATCCACTGTTTGGTCTCCACCAGTACTCAGAAGCACCGACAAATGTCACTGGGGGCCATTGTGTCACAGTGCCCCTCTGCTGCTGTCTGCCACATGGCAACAACACTCGTGGGCCAATGTCATAAAATAGGAGGCATTACTTTCGGAGCAGCCCTCTTATGTTAAGAGTAGTTCTGGTAAAGTGTTCTTGTCTTGGATGGATGAGGTTACTTCTGGATGTCCTTCCAACGTTTTTTTCATGGATTTGTAAGAACGATGGGGTAGGAACTTCGAACCAGGAAAATAATGCTTGTATTTCCTTTCTGTGTGTTTGTTTTTCACATACGTTGAAGGACAAGAGAGCTCTGCAGAGCAAACTGCAGTGTGAGCACTGTGTGTGCAGTGCCTTTCCTGAGGGCTTCTTTTATGCTTCATAAATCCTCTTTGGTTATCATTCTTTTTACTTACAAAAAATATCAGCAATAGTAATCAAGTAAAATGTTACTGTTGTAAAAATATTGATTAGATAGTACAAATAAAATGGTACTAAAATCAATTACTGTTTTGTCTTAGTGAGACTAGAAGTAAATCCTGTATGAGTAAAAACAGGTTTTGGATACATTTAGATGTAGTAATTAAAAAACAAACTGAGGAGTCAAGGTAAGAGATCCATTTCTTATTTGCTGTATTTTAAGTGTGCCAAAATGTGTGTTCATAGCACACTTATGTGCATATATATATGGAAGAGTCCTATTTCTGTCATTTCTTGTCCAACTGTTCTGTGAATTGCCTTAACCGTTTCACATGTTCTTGATTATTCAGATGCTGTGGATGTTTTTAATGTTTCTCTTTTTCCTTATATTTTTTTAATACTAGTATCCACCTTTAACCTCTCCAGTTCCTGAATTCCTCAAAACTCCTGCTACAGTCGAGCAGCACGTTACCCGCTCTACTGCTGCAGCCACCATGACCACGAGCACAGTGTCTGCAGCAAAGCCTGGGCCAACATTAGTGAAGGTAGATATCTGGAATAATGGCAGATGAAGACTGATCTGTTTTGTTTTTCAGTGGCAGAAACACATTAAGAATGATACGGTGTCTGTTACCAATAACAACTGCTTTAGTGTTCAGAACATACTTTGCTGTTGACCAAAGTCTTTGGTATCCTGAGATAACCATTAGCACTTGTACTGACTGGCTGATTGTAGAATAGCTGAACCAAGAGTTGAAGCACTGCATTGTTACCGAGTTGTTAAAAAATAGAGGGAGAAATAATGTTAGATTTTTGCAATGTTGATTTTCTTTTTTCTACTGGAGAAATTAATCTTCTAATCTAGCTTTGTATGGGGAATAATTTAATAGGAACAGAGGCGACTGCATTCATAATCTGCCTACAGCCAAACTGGTGAACAGCATTCCTCCTTTTTCACAAATATTTTCATAGCTTGTTAGCATGTGAAAATGAAGCACTTAAGTTACTGTATCCTTGTATTTGAAGATCAGAACAGCACATTCAGTTCTGCCTTCTGCACTGCCTTATCCAGCAGCATGGAAGACTTTTACCAATACAGTGTGAGGAGGGTTTGTGTTGGAAAACATCTGTCTCGTTTCAGCTCTGTAGTGATTTCACATATGTGGACTTGTACCTAACTCCATGCAAGTAATTTTCAGAGGATGACTTCTAATAGTCAATTTCTAGTATAGATTTGGCTGTATCTAGTGAAACCTTGTACCAACTTACCTCATTGCAGGACCTTAATGACAAATTCAGATATTCCCCCAAAACAGGCTACCTGTGTAGTAATTGTGCATGGATCAGCACAGGATTTCTGCTTTGATGCCTTCTGTATGACTAGGTAACTGCCTTCAACTTTTCACGCAAAATAATGTCTAAGAGCTTGTAAAGGAAGTGTATGTACAGATATTGCTGACGAAAGTGGTGCTGAAAGCTCCATTAGAGTGATCCTGGACTGGATAGGATGCTCTCCCTGTGATTTTAATCTAGATCTGTGGGTACTTCTGACCTGCAGGTGTTTACAGATGGAGTTTAAGTTAAATCTTTCACATCTATCAGGTGCTAAGTAGCTTTAAACTTCGCTCCTTCGGAAGAATGTCTCTTCGGAATGACAGGTCATGAGTAGCAGAATCCTTTAGCTTCATTTGTGCCACCTACCAACAAAATGTTCACAAACTATAATTTCTCATGGCCCCTGCTCGTGCACGAGTATAACACAGCTAGCACAGCTAGAGTGTGTTACCTTTTCAAGGATGAGGAGCAGTCATTTTGAGTGGGACTGCAGGAACAGTTGTATTCAGCAGCTCTCTTTACACTAAGTGCATTGCTGTGTACTTTATCTTTGTATCTTGTGTAACTGCTCATAAATACAATGTCTCTTACAGTTGTTTCAATATTTTCCGTCCATAATTAGCAAAGCCACCCAAAGAACCCAAATGATAAGCATCGGAGTAAGAAATGTAAGGAACCTAAACCAAGGGTGAAAAAATTGAAGTATCATCAATATATTCCACCTGATCAGAAAGGTGAGAAGAACGAGCCACAGATGGACTCCAACTACGCTCGTCTGCTACAGCAGCAGCAGCTGTTTTTGCAGCTGCAGATCCTGAGCCAACAGCAACAGCACTACAACTACCAGACCATTCTGCCTGCACCGCTGAAGTACGTGGAGCCTTGTTTGTGTTTTCTAAGTGCCCTGTAGAGACATGTATGCATCAGCTGTAGACTTCGTGCCTTAGAAGTAAATGTCTTTTTTCAAATGTTAGAGACAGATGGAACCTGAGAAAACTGTGAAACGGCAACGTGCATTAGTGTGGGTATTATTGAACCTCAAGAAAGTGATGAGATAGTTCTCAAAGTACTTTTGAAGTCTGATAAGCTTATAACAAGTCCTATTTATTTTCAGTTTGACATGGAAGTAGAATCTTCTACCTGTCAGATGCATTTTTTCCAACAAGAGTCATCTAGGAAACTCAAAACTTGTATGTGAAAGAAAGAAAGTTTTGTCACCATTTGCACTCAGATATGATTGAGGTAGGCTGAGCAGAAGAGAAACACGCAGACAACAGCTTTTACAAAGATGTGTTCTGTTTTGCTGTTTTATTGTCCTTTTACATCAGTTCAACTTCTGCCATTTTCAAGTAAGAAGAAAGTCATTTCAGATACGTAAAATGTCTACGTTTATAGCCTCATCTCCAGTGCTTATATGAACTCTTCAGCACTTCTAACAATGAGAAGTGTACTTTGTTTTATAGATAGAAGCAGTCAGAAAAATAAGTCTTTAAAAGAGTTGCCAGCAGCCTTCAGCAGGAAGAGGAGCTGGCTGACTGCAGAGCTTCATTCTCACCGTCTGAGACCATCCTTCTTTTCCTAGAAGTGCTTACAGTGTAACATGCCACAGTCACACAACCCCAAATTCAAGAGGCTTTCAACTGTTGTTTTTTTTTAAACAATCTTCCACCAAGTGAAAGGATACCATCTGTGGTTATATTTAGAATTGCCGTGTATCCTAACATTTGGGCTGGAAATGTTTCTGCCTGCTTACCCACGCTTCTTCTGTTCCATTTTCTGACATTTCAGAAATGTTTCTTCATAAATCACTTGAACAAGGTAAAGAGCTAATTTATGGTACCTACTGTAAATGGTGGCATTTCAAATTTTAAACAGTTATTTTGAGATCCTGATATGAGGTTCTTCTTTGTGAGAGTACCACTGACTCAAAGCATGTCATCTTCAGATGCAAGCTGGGCTTGCATGTAGGGTTGATACATAGATTCCACCACTGTGAGCTTTTTTCTGACATGAAACAAAAAAGTAATTGGCTGCCCTAATTAATGATGAGTTAGTATAGACTGTTTCTGCACTCCACAGTACCCATAAGGGATACTAGGACAATAATAAAAACTGTGACACAGAAATATGTACACTTAATGACAAATAAAATCTCACCATAGCATTCTCTGTATGTTTTCTTCTCTGTGCTGTTTTTTTAAAAATACTTTATTTTAATGTCATGTTTTTAAAGTCACCCTTCATTAAGTTTATAGAATCACAGCTTCTTGACTGAAAAGAATATAAAATATACGTGTCATATATTCCATATGTTGTATACTTAGCACTCACATTATTCTCCTCGTTTTTCTCATCTCTTGAAGGCCACTGAGTGACAAACAGAATAACAATGGGAACACACCACTAAATACTTTGAACAACAACACACCAACATCAGCTGCAAACTCAGCAAGACAGAGCAGTAATGTTCCTAGCCGGAAACCAGGACCTCTGCCTTCAAGCCTGGATGACTTGAAGGTAACAGAGGGATTTTTCCATTCCTAAACATCAGTAGAGATCATAACATGCAAACAGTTACTGTCAAGAATAAATCTAGATACTATTTACCAGTGAAAAACGTAGTTTTCTGTTATCTGTTTAATATATAGTAGTGAAGATTTTATACACAGCTCCTCTGGACTTAAAATATTTGTTTTGTCCTCAGAAGCATGTGTTATAACAGTGACACCAATTTCCCAAAGAATTAGAAGAGGACAAATTTCAGATGCTGTAGAAGTGGGCAGCTTGGTACTCTTTGTGAACTGCGAGGTGTACTTAATGTGAAATTTCCACCCTGACAGATTTGAACAGTGCAATGTCTTCATGATAATTTTGGTATCTCATTGAAGAGGTTTAGTTAAGCAACAGAAGTTAAAGCACACCCTAATGATTACATATTCAGAGAGGTCAGTGCTCCGGAGTCTGCACAGCAATAACACTACAAAGGAGATTTTGTCATCAGAGTTCAGCACATTGTCTGAAAACAAACACTGACGTTCATAAAAGCTACAAACTGTAAACTCTCTTTAAATTCTCATGTGAATGTATGATGTATGATTCATCCTTCAGAAAAACATTAACAGGAATTAATAGTATCAAGGACATACTGAAAATGAATCTGAAGAGGCTTGTGGGGGTTTAAATTAAGATCCTTCTCAATAGCAGCGACACAAAGGACCTAGACTGGAGCAGAGCAGAGGGGACATCTAGTGGGCAGTTCATAAGTTGCTCTCTACCTTCACCAAGGTGTTGGGCTTTTGATAGGTGAGTGTTTTGAACTTGAAGGAGGACAAGATGTCTTTCTGAAGACAATATTCTCAGGACAGTAATGTATTTGCATATGCTAATCATCTCTTATGAAATAAGTCTACATGACACAGTTCAAACTTCAGTGTTTGAAAGTTATGAGCTGACAACTTACTCAGACATTTCAGTTAATATCTCAAGTTTTGCTTTCTGGTACTCGAAATTCTTCTCTTACTTTTTCTGCATATGTCTTCTCACTAATGTGATAGCATGAGCTGTACCCACTGGTGATGTTTTCAACACCAAATCGTTTATATCGCTTCTCATAAGAATTTAAACAAGTGCTGTTGAAAATGCAGTGTTACAGTTGCCCAAGTCTGCCGGGGGTACCAGAAGGGGCTGGACTGGGGCAGAGAGGAAGGGTTGGTTATCTTTGTTAGGAGGACTCTTAGTTAAAATTGCTGTGGTTCTTAGAAGTCTGCAATGTATGTGGATTTCCATGACTTCTTTCATTTACCAATCCTGAAGACTAATACTTAAAATTCTACTCCAGCAAAGTACTGAAGTACAATCAGATGGGTTGCATGTGTCCCATAAACTCCAGTGACTGTTCTTTTTAAAATGATAATCTGCAGCACATAACTAATTTACACTCAACCGTTTGCACTCCACTCTGTCCTGCAAGTACTGGGAAACTGAGGCAAAAGTTACATCAATTCTGACTGCTTACACTTTTTGTACCTGTGAAAGAAACCCAGATGGCACATAGCTGTAACTTTTCAGTTGATAATTAGAAAGAGAACCTTTCGTGTTTGATGTCTGTTGAACCATCTAAATGACCTGCTAAGTTTCTGGTGGCTCATCTGCTGTTTGGTGGCATAACAAAGGGGCTCAGCATGCCAGTGTTCAGAGCTTTCATGTGCACTGCTGCCCCACTACAGCTCTTCTTCAGAAGATTTTAGCCCACAGTTGAAGCTGAATTTCCAGTTTTTAGTAGATACGAAAATACATCGTAACTCCGCAACCTTCATTGTACAGCAGCTGAACACTGTGAGGGTTTTGGCCATTTAACCAGTGAAAGTAAGTTGCTGGTAATGGAAATGTGCTCATGGATTCTGCATGCTTGCAATGCTCTTAGAACCCAGAGAAATAAATACCTATGAATATGTTGAAAATAGTTTTTCTTACTGAAATGTAACAAAGTAAAATGTATATTTATTTACATATTATAAGAGTTTGTTTGTTTGTTTGTTTACTGTCATACTTCACTTTATCTCAGGTAGCGGAGCTTAAAATGGAGTTGAAATTGAGGGGACTACCAGTGTCTGGAACAAAAACAGATCTTATTGGGCGTTTGAAACCCTACCAAGACCTTAATAACAATGGAGTCACTACTTGCAGCGCTATTACAGTCACTACTACCACTGCAGCCACAGGTAACACAGGGGAAATGGCATTTCCTGTTGCAACACTAAATAAAACAGTGGCTAATTCAGTATCCAGCTTTCCTCCAGAAAAAGCAACTACTGGACCTGTCTGCAAAGCAGTAAATACTGAAAACGTGAGCTCTCCTTTGCCTATATCTCCCTCTCCTTCAGAACAATCTAATCTAAGCACAGATGATACCGGTATGGCAGATACTTTCACAGAAATGATGACCATGGTGTCACCATCCCAGTTCTTAAGTACTTCACCACTAAGAACAAATACAAGCGATGATAATCAGAGTCGCGGTAGTGGGAACATCTCAAGTGTGGAGTTTGATGTAGCAGAAAAGGACCGCAAGCTTCAAGAAAAAGAAAAACAGATTGAAGAGCTCAAAAGGAAACTGGAACAAGAGCAGAAACTTGTGGAAGTACTGAAAATGCAACTTGAGGTTGAAAAAAGGGGACAGCAGCAACAGTCTCAGACTTCTGGAAACTCAGCTGCTATGGAACAGAAGCAGTTCAGTGCTGCTGTCAAAGATGAAAATGCTGTCACTGATTGCTCAAGCACAAGTCAGTCTGTATCTGTAGCTAGTCATTCTTTAGGGCAATCAGTATACACCAGTGGACAGAATCCAGTTGCCAAAAAGGCAGTTATCATCAAGCAGGAGATACCTGTGGCCAAAGCTGACCCTCAGAATGCAATTTCTCAATTTTATGTTAATCCACAGAGGCAACCACAAACTGCAGTTGTTGCCCAACCTCAAGCTTTACTGACTACCCAAGGAACTGCACAGCTGCTCCTTCCACTGTCTATCCAGGGACCGAATTCTACCACTGCAGTGCAGCTTCCAGTTGGAAATATAAAACTACAGGTATGCATGTTTTCATTTTTCACCGTTAAAACACGTCAGTATTTGCTTAACTTAATGTAGACTGATAAATGTATTGCTTATAAGAATAACTGGTAAAAATCAGGCTTGTTTTTTTGCGCTAGAGAAAAGATCAGAAGCTCTTTAAGAGCCAACCTGTTTATAACCTGTTTTTAAACTGGAAACAGTTTTGACTTCCCAGATACTTTCCCCTGAACAGTAGTGGTTTTACTGTCATTCCCTCTGTGCATGGTTGTTTTAGATATATATAGTACCAAATAACAAATTCCACTTCTGTAGCTCCAAAAAACAAACAACTAAAAAGAAAAAAATGAAAAAACCCACACAGCTTGAATTCCAGTGCTTTATTTCAAGGTATACCTCTTTTAAAAATACGTGTTCAAACTTCATTGTGTTCTGGTGGCTTACTACGTTTAAACATATGAATGCCAGGTTGCAGCACTCCAGGAGAGTTATAAAAAGAAACCACATCTACAGAAATAACATTTCCAGGCTGATTATAAGGTAATACCACTGCGAATAAATGCAGCATAAAGCAGAATAGCACATAAATACAGAGCTACAAGGGAAATCAGGTTGAATATAGTCTTGGTTAGGGCAGTGCTATTGCTTGCTGTTGCTTGCTAGCTGGATGAAATCACCTACCACTCTCGTGGTTACAGAGCCAGCAAAGCACTGTTTCAGTTCCAGTGTGTGTGCTTGCTGCTAGTGTGTGTGCAGTCACATTTAGTAGTGCTTGTGAGGACTGTGAAGTTCTGACGGGGTTGGAGCCTGCCATCTGCAGTGTAAGAGCTACCTCTGCTAGCTACCCACCCACCCAGATCTCTGTCTAAATTGTTCTGGAATCCTGATAGAATTCTGTAAAAACCTTAAGCAGCTTTTTCTAGTATTTCACTTGGTGATACTGCAGAAAGTTTTCTTAACTTCCAACTCGAAGTATCTTTCCTGAGGTTGTCTTTAAACTTCATTTTACACACTAGAAATCTTGTCGTGTTGCTTCATCAGTTTTGTCTTTAAGGTACTGAACCCCAGTTTTTTCAGTTCTTTCTTATTGTCATGCTCTCTTTATCTCCTGCTATTCTCATTGCTCTGTACTGGGCTCTTTCCAGTCTGTGTCCATCATTCTTAAGCTGCGGTGCCAAAATAAACAGCACTGTGCAGCTGGAGCCTGCCAGTACCAGGGAGAATATGAATATTCTCTCCTGTCCACAGCTCACACCAATACCTCTTGGAATACATGCTATAACTATTCTGCATAACCTGTGCAACAGATTTTGACATAATGTAATTAACTGTGAGATATGAATAATATAAATATTTTATCTTCATCCTTTAGGCTCAATCACAAGCTGGAATGCAGACCCCATCACAAATACCTGCTCCTATTCCTTCCTCTGGCCTGGTCCAGACAGCACCTAAGATGCATACTCCACAATCAAAACAAAATTCCATCACGCAGCATGCACTTGGTCAGACCCAACAAATCAGAAAGGTTTGTGGATAGCAGTAAGCATTAAGAGATGTACTGTTGTGTGTTCTAATTCTAGGCAGCTCTTTTACAAACTTTCGTGTCATATGTGTCATATACGAGTTCTTAACATCTCTGTATATCTTTCTGTGTGATAACACGGGCTACTAACTCATTCTCTTTCCAACTTCAGTCCACGCAGGGCTACTTTTTCAGCTGCAAATAAATGTGAAGGGCTAAAGATGTTTTTTTGACTTAATGGTTCTCTTACAACACACATTCCATTCTTTCTCATGCCTGGCACAGGTGGCATACCAGCTACTATTCCAGTCAGTTTCTCCCGTTTGCCACCATCTCAAAATGGAAGATTCTTGTAGGTATTTTTTCAGAGAAAGCTTTTACTTGTGACTGTAGATATTCATGCATTTCTGTGAGTTCCTTTCAGTGCTCCTGAGTTCCTTGATACATCCTTACTGATGAAGAAAGATACAGACTCAAGATACCAGGGACAGCAGTTCCAAAAAGTCAGTGCCCCACCACACCCTGGATAACTCTTACTGAGGAATGCAAGGAAAGATGCAGAGAGATCCTTCTCTCCCTCTGTATGCAAAACTGTCAGTTCTGAAATTTCTCATTCCAAAGCAGATATGCATCAGCACTGGATGCACAACCCAGTCGTGTTCAGTTGGTGACTGATAACAGCACTAACCACCTCATAAGAAAGGGCTTTCTCCTCCTTTGAGCCTCATCCAGAAACTAAGAGATTGGTTTTGCTTCTGTATCAGTGCTCTGGTCTCTAAGGTTCCAGTCACTCAGAAAAACAAGGTTTTCCAGTTTGCTCCAATGAAAGTTTAATTTAGAAACAATTATCATTTCAAAATGAGAGGATGAATTGGTAAGTTAGGTAACTGCCATTCTCTCTCTAGGCAGCTCACTAGAATAAAAGGGAACATGTCTGAATGAGCATCATCACTCTCCAAACTGCCTGTTGAAGCTGTTTAATTTCATGGGTATTAAGGTTATCCTACTGAAATCAAAACTGTTGAGATTTGGTATGGAGCTAATTTTATCCTATTGATTGGATAGCTCCCATGTAGAAACTTTCCAGTCGTCCTTAGGCATGTGCTCATGCCAGAGGCTTGCAGTTTGCTTCCTTTGCTGTCAAGGACTTCCCAGAAATGATGGCAGGAGATAACTCTCACTCTACACGTGGCTGTCCTGGAGCTGAGCAGCCTGCTTATCCCAGCTGGTTTTCTCCCACATTTACAGCCATCTTTGACATCAGAAAACAGGCAGTGTAATTACATTTCTTTTTTTTAACATCAGAATGTAAAACACGAATGCAGTACAATAGATCAGGACAGCATTCATGCATTCAGCATTAGTTCTACCTGTCTGCTGTTTGCATTCATGAGTCTTAGATATTTCAGCAGGAATATTCAGCCTTTACAGCTAGTGAACTGTCAGTAATGCTGTTTATTAATTTAATGCATTTTAGTGAAGTTATTCTTCCTAATAATGATCATCTACATTAATAGTTGTTTTCCAGAACTAGTTTCTCTCGACTCCTTCCAGACTTTCTCAGGCAGCTCAGATTTATGTGCAAACCAGCTGATGTTTGCATTTAGTTTCTGCTACACACTTGAGGTGTCTCTTTGCATTCTAGTTCCCATGTGGTCCTTGTTCTTCAGTTCATTCATTAATAAGGAAACTCCCCCACAGCTGTTCAGCTCAGCTGTAAAGAGCTGGAAAATACAACGGTTTTCACACAGCTGATGCAGATGGCTAACAAACTGCATGGATCCCTTTCACAGTAGACCTCTTGGCATTAGAACTCTACTCCACTAAGCTTATCCTGGCTTTATCTCTGTCCCTTACCTAGGATTTTCTCTCACTTTTGTCATTTAAGGTATCTGTGTGATACTGAATTAAAAAGAGCATCCTTATGCACTCATACAAAAGGGCTGGAGGGCATGTCCTGTGAGGAGAGGCTGAGGTTGTCCAGTTTGGAGAAGAGGAGGCTGAGAGGCAAACCCCACAGCCTCCCGAGGGGAAGCACAGAGAGGAGCACTGCTGTCCTCTCCCTGTGTACCAGTGATAAAACATGAGGGAACGGCGCAGAGTGGCACCTGGGGAGGTTCAGACTGCACATAAGGAAAAATGTCTAGGCCATGAGGATAGTCAGACACTGAAACAGGCTTCCCAGAGAGAGAGGTGGTTGGTGCCCCATGCCATTAGTGTTCAAGAGGCATTTGGGTTAGGCCAGAAATTAGTTCATTGTATTGTCTGCTCACACAGTAGGGAAATTACACGTACTGTATTGAACTGTTCCATACTCTTGAACATATTTGAGAAAAATCAAATTGTGCTATATCATGCTTCCCGGAGAGTTACAAGGAGATGTTGTATTTATCTGGAATGAATGAATGAATGAATGTCCCAGCACAAAGTTTCTTCCAAAGTGTATTAGCTCTAGATTTACAAATTAATCCACCAGAGGAAAAAACAGGTTCAAGTCACATTCCCCCAACAGGAAACTTAAGCAAGTACTTAAAAAAAGTTTTAAGCTCTGTCATTAATGTCATTTACCAGTTGGATTAATTTAAAAACTGAAATGTTAAGACTGATATCTTAAACCTTTGCAGGTTTTTCCAGCTACCACATCAACTACTGTATTTTCCTATCAGACTGCACCAGTTACAACACCTTCACAGTCTTTTATTAATAAAACATCAAACTCTAACTTGCACAGTGGTACTAGTCAGACTCCCTCTGTGCAGAATGGACCTGCTCCTCCTAACAAGGTAAGAGGAGCCCAACAGCGCTCCATGAAGTTCAGTTTTATTTTGCTCTTCTTAAATAATGGGTGGCTATGATGCAGTTCACTCAAGGAATTTTGTAGATTTTAATAGTGCATATGTGTATATTTGTGTGAGAAAAGCCTTATTTTATCCCTCCGATTATGCTGCTGCTTTTTGTAAATGTGTAGGTTGGTAGGACAGAATAGGATCATCTATAGACCTCAGTACGTTTCAATTTCATTAAAATATATTGCCTAGTCATTGTTTTGTTATTTCACACAGCCTGGCTCCCCATCTCAAGCCCAGTCTTATATTGTTCAGCAGTCCCTCTTCAACAACACAGTATCCAAGACAAAAGACCCCCCCCGTTACGAAGAGGCCATAAAACAGACCCGCACTGTTCAGCCATCTCACCGTGAGGTAGTTATCTTTACTTGTTTAGTCTAATAAAAACATTTTATGTCTTTTAGAACTATAAAAGTCATTGCTTAGTGCAGTTTTTTCCTTTGGTGACAAGGTTTTCTGATGTACCCTGTTAATATATTCATAACTGCAGGACTCCTCTTGTTCCTTTTGATTAAAGGAAGGACACCTCAGAAACTTCTGGATTCACCAGCTGGTGAAACATGTAATTGGGATAATGCTGCTGTTACTGCTTACCAGTAACTGTTATTGTTTCAGACACAGAGAGAAAGTGCGTGGATACTTTCTGAAGTGAGGAAAGTTGAGGAGTGCAAGCATTTATGCACATGTAGGCACACATACATATACTCGAGCACATGTTTCCTTGAAAGGAGGTAAGCTTGGTGAATAATCCAGCAGACTGCACTGCTGACTTATTGTATATCCCTCATACTGCAAGGAAGCTGCAGACAACTCTGATGAGCACCTCTAACCTCATGTGCTTTGGAACCATCCCAAAGGAGACAGCTCTGACTTAGCACTGAGTGCTGCTTTTGTGGTGGTGAGCACTGACATCTAATTGTAGTTCTCATGTTCTTGGCATGTGTAAGACATCCTCACAACCAAGGCACATGTGACATCACACATACCAGAATGCCATGCCCTTTGGAGAAGCAGGTGTGGTTAAACAGCACTTAGACACTTGCCTTCAAGCAGCTGAATCCCACCCTCACTCTTGTAAAACATGGACTGTGTAAACATAGAAACTTCGTTGTAAAATAATCCCCCTGACTTCTTGCTGTGTTTGCCTCATCTCAGTAGTTAAAACATATGCATATAATGTGCAACTAATGGTACAGAAAAATGAAGATATATGAACGTATCAGGCCTTCTGTGTACAGGATGTACTTGTCGTTTTTTTCCTTCAGCAATCATTAAAGAAAGCCAGAGCTCTGAGTTGTTTGTGCCTTCTCCAGTTCCACAGCATATTGTGGTAACTGAAAGGAGCCCGACGCAGACTTCTGAGTGAGCACCCCACTGCCACAGCACCTCCCACCTGCCCTTCCCTGAAGACAAACTGCTTTCACTCTCCAGAGTATAACCAGTGTTTTAAAGCAGCTTTAGTTCTGAGTCCTGCAAACAAGTCTCTACTTTGCCTGGCTTTTTTTGAAAGTGTTTGTGGGGCTTTTTTAATCTTTTGCTTAAGGTTCTCACATTCAGAAGATGAGTGTTTAAAAGAGACAAACAAAGAGTTAGCGCTTTCTTACCACTCTTTAAAAGAAAACCATGAATCTACAAATAGTTAAAAAAAAAAACAAAAAAAAACCCATCTTTTGTGGTGACAGTCGACAAGTTCTCCCTGAAAGAAAGCAGGGCGTACAGCCTTAGAATCCAGCTGCTCTTCCAAGCATGCTCCTGCTGCGCAGGTGCAGCTGTTCTCCTCACCCAGACTTGTGTGCAGCTCTCTTCTAGGCAGCCTCCATGAAATCTGTCTTTTCATAAATTTTTTCTCACTCCTTTGGACTCAAACCAATGGGACAGATTATAGATGTCTCTCCAAAAACTCTTATTTCCTAGATAGACAATTTCATACAAAGAATTTCAGTCTTGATCGTAGGTTAGTACCTTGGTACTACTCAGAGCAGCAAGGATCTCAGACAGCTTACAAACAGTACTACATGAAGAAGAATAATGCTTTTCTCATGTGCTGCAGATTTCCAGCGCACACAGTCAGCAGATGGATGATCTTTTTGATATTCTCATCAAGAGTGGAGGTAAGCCAGGAAACTTTTGTGTGATGTATTATTAAAGCTGGTAATAAAAACAATACTGTAATCAGAGAATGGAAAGAATTCTTCCAAGGACAGGAGATATCCAATCTGGATGAAACTACTGTTCCTGAAGGTTTGTGTTAATTACATTTTAAAGAAAACAGTTACCAGAACACACACAGTCAGTCAGCCAGCTGTGGAACTTCTCTGCTTGTTAACGATCCCAGGCAGACCTGTGCTACAATACACACAGCATTCCAGCAGTTTGTTTTTACAAAGCAATCATTTTCATAGATGCTCTTAAGTGGATTTTATAAACCTGTTTTTTGCTTGGAAAACTCATGCGTAATTTCAGGTGTATTTCTTCTGTCAGAAAAATGTCATCATCAGTGCTAGAGGACTTATGTCATATTCTGGTGTGTCAGAAACACTGAAATAGTCTGGAATTCAACATATTGTGTTGTTCATAGAATATCTGACATAGTGTGATGTATGTTGTGGTTGTAGTACTGGAGCAGCATAATAACTTCAATTACTCTGTTGAAGTTCATTGTAGGCACATCTTCAGAGTAAGTGGGGCAGCTGTAAGCCTGAAGAAATGTCACTGTCTTTTCTGAATTCAGGTGTTTTGTTTTTTTTATTGTTATTATTACAGAGATTTCCCTTCCAATAAAGGAAGAACCATCTCCCATCTCTAAAATGAGACCAGTAACAGCCAACATCACTATGATGCCAGTAAATACAGTGATATCCCGCCCTCCACCACAGATCCAAATGGCCCCTCCTCCTGTGTCCTTAGAACCAACAACCAGCTTGTCTATAAGCCTGGAAAACCAACTTGAAGCCCTCTTGGATGGAACTTTACCTTCAGGTAGTGAAATTCCTCAATTGACAAGCAGTAATGAAGACAGAGAGTCATTTTCTTTAATTGAAGACCTCCAGAACGATCTGCTTAATCACTCCAGCATTTTAGATCACTCTCATTCACCCATGGAAACATCTGACCCGCAGTTTACCACTAATAGTTCTTGTCTCTCTCTTGACCTCCCTGACACAAATTTAGACAATATGGAATGGCTGGACATTACAATGCCCAGCTCCTCATCTGGACTCACTCCTCTCAATTCTGCTGCCCCCAGCGTATTTTCCACTGACTTTCTAGATACGCAAGACCTACAGTTGCACTGGGATTAAGCTATAGCCAATGAGAAAATGACCTGGAAATCTCTTTTTTACAGTAGAGTTCCACTATTACACTATTCTGATTACAGTTAAAGTAAATGACAGTAGAAGTGTTCATAAGAACAAATGTTTGAAGGTAATTCCTTATTGATGTTCAAGTTTACAACAGCGAATTACTCCATGTTCCTGCCATTAATGCAGATCAGGGCTCTCTGAAAGCTGAATTTCATGAGAAAGGATGATTGTATTTACTGCTTAAAAGTGTGACAAGGGAAACGCATCACAAATGTGTAAGAAAGAATTTAAGTCTCTGATTTTGTAATGCTTAAATGAACAACACAGCGTGGCTCATCTTAGAGAAGAAAGCATAGATTTCAACTGTCTATACTGACACAGCGAGCAAATGTCGTTTGAGGGAGGTTGAGATATCACTGCACTTCATTGTTCCTGTGGATAGCCTGAGCCAGGTTCAAACTGAATTGTGAGGGCAAAGGCATGTAGAAACACTGGCTGGTTCAGTGAAGTTTCATACATTTGACTCTTAATTTGTTCAGGTTGTTTTTATATTTTGGTTTTGTGGCTTTTAAAACTCTTCCCCATTCTTTAATCGTGAGGGGAGAATTCAAATGCATCCAAAGGGATATTAAGTGTAACTGCAAGAAATCCACTGTAGCTAGGCCAAGTAACATTGAGAACACTGAATTTTCTATTACGATGCTCTGGATTTAATAGCTAGGTTTTAATGTGTATATCAGACAGTTATTTGTATACTCTTTTAAACTTTGTATAGATTATTTTTGTGAACAGAGGGGAACAGTGGTCTGAAGAAATTACCGTAATGAAAATAACATCTTAATTTGTCACTGAGAATATTTTTAGTTCATTGAATACAGTATCTCAGCATCTTAGAGCACACTGAGGAAGCAGAAAAGTGTGAATGATGCTGTGATGCTCTATGATCCTGCAAGCATCTGTGCAGGAACGTCGCAGTGCCCCTGGTAAAAGGTGTCCATAGGATCGAGCTGAGTTGCAGGGGACAGTGCTGTCAGGACAATGATCATTTCCTAAAAATACTTCTATCTCTTGGACAGCTCTGTCTGCCACTACACAACATCAGGGAATCTAAACAGGCTCAGTAACAATCCTAAATAGCACGCACAGAGAACTACAAGAGGCAGATGGTCAGTGTCAGGATTCACTGTGTAGTGATGGGAAGGTGCATTTCATACACACAGGTAACAGCATTAAGCTCTCAGCGTAGTGCAGCACACCAAGTACTGTTTCTTAAAGCTATGAGTTGTTGTTTCTCAGAGTCTGTTGTGCAAACAGCCATGAAAAGCAAACAAAAACTGCTGTAGTGTTAAGTAAAATACTTGGAAATTCAACTGTTGTGCTTCCCATGATAGCTGTTAAATGTTGTTATGGATGAGGCAGGCTGACAAACAAGATTGGAATTTTTCCGTTTCCGTGTTTCTAAATTAAGATAAGAAAGCAGTCCCTTCCTTCTTCAACAGTGGAAAGGTGATGTTTTCTAGTCTGAAAACTGATCATCTTTCAGAACTCCTTCCTCAACACCATCCTTCAAAATCAAAATCCATTGGAACTAAATTAAAAATGGTACAAAGCTTAAGGAGCAAAACAAAAAGTACCTATTAACCACTCAGCAACCTGAATCATAATCAAAAATAAAAATAATAATCATATTAATATCAAACCAAATATTCTTATCATAAAATGTGGAATTAACTGTAAATTCCACTTCTCCAGATATCAAATGCAGAATTCCATTGGTTTCAGGTGAAATACTGGATTGTATTACTGGTTTGGGGTTTAAACTGGCATCATATCAGCTATCAGCACTTTAAACCATTATATATTTTCAGTGGTTTTACAGGTCAGGGTTTACTTAATCTGAAACAGAACAGAACACTCTGTTGCTATTTTCACAACAGAAGCTGAAAGACATAATTCTTTATTCTTTCTTGCTGTGCCTACTGTACTCGAGTACAACATAACGTGTGGACTGTCTGCCTTAAATTTTGATGCTATACAACTTTTAAATAACACTGAATACATTCAATTTTTTGCATTCCTTTTCATCATATTATCTTGGGAGCTAATACTCTGAGATATGAAGTGCTCTCAGCCGTTACTGGAATAAGAATTAAGGACTCTTGGTCCAATAGGAACAACTCTGAATGGAATTCAGACAGTTCTGCAGTACCCTCAGCGTAGGGTGAGGTGTGTCACATATTGTACCACATGCATGTGGTTACAGTTACCCCTTCTTGACTCTGCCTTCTGATTAAATAAGAGGCAAGTAAACTAACTGCTAGAGAATAAATTAACCTACAACAACTGTACTGTCATTTTTGATATGCATGTAAATATAGCTTAAAACTGGCAAAATCATCCTGCTACAGAACTATCCTCATTGGCAGTGTAGAATGTTAATTACTCCATAGGAATCTATGTGCAGAAACAAACCCAAACAGCTGAGATGTGTTGTTAGCAGTACAGCATAGCTTTCTGCTCTAAAAAGGAAAAAAAAAAAAGAAAAAAAGAAAAAAAAAAGTCAAGGGATCATTTTAGTTTTCAAAGTACAAATATTCTGGTGTGGGGATGTGTGATTACTTTTTTTGTACATTTGAGGGTTATGTGTATTAAAACCTTATATATGATGGTTTGCTTCAGCCATTGTTCTGAAATGTGATATATTTGCCACAGTTATATACACAGGTTTTGGCAGAAATAGATTTTGCTTAGATTTGTGTGTGTGCATGTTTTGCATTATAATTTTTCTTACACAGATACAACACATCTTAGAAACTCAGTCATGTCTGTGCAGTGTGACTGTGCAGAACCGAGTATTTCTCGTTAGGAGAACAGCTGCAGTTTAGCTGGCACTACATTTGCCATGTAATGGCTCTGATATGCTAACAGAACACATCCTACTAAATCGGCTGTTACTAAATTCTTACGAAGTAATTAAGAATACCATTTCATCAGTGTGAAATTCAAAAGGTGGTGTTTACAATGCGAGATGTGGAAGGAGCTCAGGTGTGTTTTACAGGGCTGGTGTTAATCAAGAGGAGTCACATCCTGCGTGTAGTACAGAAACGGTATTTGTTAATGCACTTTGAGTGCCATACAGCATTATTTGAGGCAAGTAAGTTTACAGGCTAAAATTTTATTCATTGTTACAAATAGTTAACAAATCATTGTCATAAGCTTAAAAAAAAACCAGTTTATTCGATTTATCTTTACAGAAATGTAGCTTCTAATCCAGTAATGAGAGCCTTGCAAAACCAGCTGTTAAAAAGCTGAGGCCACACTAGAAGCAGTCGCTGTTTAATACTGACATTTCTTTCCAAGGCATCTTAAATTGACAACAGGAGTTATCTTCAAGGATGCAAATGCTCAAACCAGAAGTTTCAGTATTAAACTTCTATGCTACATAATCTCAAACGTTCTGATGCCTGAAAAGTGTGGGCACCATACTTGGAAACCAAGCACAAGCTGCTGCACTGTTCTCAAGGCAGAGAAAATGCAGTCACAGAATATAATTAACTGGAAGGGCATTATGTAATGAGAACACAATAAAGCTCACTGATGTATACAGTTATTTGGATAGCATCTTCAGGGTATTATAAATTTAAAGTAGACTCCATTAAAACTGGAAAAAAATATTCTTCCACTTCTATCTACTAACATTTTGTTAAATCTCTTTTTATTGTGGCCTATTAAATTGCTTTCTGATGATTTCTAGGCCATAATAGAGGTTTTCTTTTGAGAGAGATGTGCAATTGTCACACGTAGTATATATGTGGCCAATAAAGAGCATCCATGAAAAGCTGAACCTGAAGTAATCTCAAGTATTCCTTCTATTTGTGCTGAATAAAGTGCAAAAAAGAGACACCTACATGATGTGTAGTGTCTAATACTGAACACACATGCATAAATGCATGTGTAGAATTCTAGCAAAAAAAAAAATAATAATAATAATAATAATAAAGCTATTCAAGCTATGAGAGCGAAATCTCAATAAAAAGCAGGGAATGGTTGACAACTATACAATCACACTATTTTTATAAAAAGTACAGCTCGGATATTCAGAAATAGCCTAAAATAAATCATAGTAATATAAAAATTGAAATAGGAACCAAAGCATTGCCATTTATATTGCCAAAGAAGGCACTTTGTATTTTGAACCATAGGAAAGTAAATCCCCAGAAGTATTACCCGTACTTTTTTAAAGTTAAGGATGTAGATATTTTCAAAGCAGATTTTGATGTTTAGGAGTAGAGATTTGTTTTTGTTGTCTGAGAAGTTTCTATTCAGTAACAGCACAGGCTTTTTTCCAGATAGCATTTTTTCCACAGTACTGCTTGCAGTAGCAATGACGCTAACCCTAGGAGGTGTTCCTCTTCTGATTTTCATAGTCATAATTATGTCTTAGCATCTCATTTTGTGAAAAGAAGAAGACAGATACCTCTCCCTGGGGCCCTCTTTGTTTAAGCACTACTTTACTAAACGCGAATTACAGCAATCAGGGCGGCAGTTTATGTTTTGCCTTTCTATGAGAAACCATGATGCCTTTGTATTTGTTGTTTGCACCCCTGAAATCAATTCCATATGTTTGAATGCCATACGTTTTGCACATTGTACTGTATATATGTAAGGCATACTGTATTTTTATATGTGTAGTACATTTATCAGATATTTTGTACATAGTGGCAATATTGTAGCTACTGAGGAAATGTTTGATATTTCAGCATTTTTGCTAAGTGTCTCAAATAAAAAAAAAAAAAGGAAAACCCTTAAGTTGTCTGGTTTTACTTATTAAAAATGAAAAATGCCATTAATAACAAACTAAAATTCTGGATTGCCCTTTTTTGGCCCATTCAGAACTGGCTCTCTGCCATCACCTGTCCCTACACCCTTCAACTGCGTTCACATCAACATTATGGAGTAAACACCAAGACAAGGGTGGATAGGGCTTGAGATGATACTGAATGAACTTTTCCACAAGCTGTCATTATAAACGCTGCCTGCTCCTGCCTGTTAGCTGTGTATTACACAAACGTTGCTAAGGACTGATGGATTTCTTAGAATATTTGTACCATTTCAATCTTTTCCTTGAGAGCAAAGACATCCCTCAGGTTTCCCCATCCCCCACAGTACACTCTGCAGCCCCTTAAAAACTTTCTGAAAGAGAATCAAAGAAACAAACCAGAGGAACACCTGAGATGTAACACCTGGAGGGTCTGAGGATTTTTCCCTGTACGTTACCTGATGATGAGCCTCAGTCTCCTCTGTGGAACGGGGACTGCTGCTCCATTCTGCTGCTGCACCGCATCAATTCTGAATCCCTCCAAGAAATCTGTGTTGATTAAAAGTGAAGAGTGAATGTTCTCTCATAAAGCTAGGACAGGCAGCACCACTGAGTGAGGGCTGAAGAGCACACCAGCAGCCCCACAGCGTGTCTACAAACACGGTTACACAGTCACACAAATTCTGTATAAATATGACTGGTACTCGTATGTCGTCAAGAGTTGGGACCATTTTTAGAAAGGCCAACTCTTGCACATTACAACACAACAGAGACCTCTCCAAAAGCAACAACACCTCCCACTCATAAGAATGACGGAAAGAAAAAATAACCCACCCATTTTCTCCTTTTGGCAAAGTCCCTGATGTTATCTTTACAGTGCCAGAGTCAGAAGACTTTCCTTTGGTAGGTTGGGTAGTGTTTCAAAGCAGTTTTTGACACAAAAGCACAGCACATAGTAAAGGCTCAGGATAAAGATCGAGGGCTTTCAGAAGGAGCTCAAAGGTGATGACCATTACCAAACACACTCTCAAAAGTTCAAGTGATTCGTTCAGGCTTTTTTTACTGTTCTAACCAGGTAGCCACAATTAAGCAAAAATTGGATGATTCTCATCTCTGAGATTCTGTATCAAAATCTTCAGAAATGCTACAACAGTGTTCTAAGAAAAACCCAAACGCGTTACCAAACAAACGTCATCAGAAACCATTTCCAGAAGGAGCCTTCCAAAATGAAACAGTACTCTCTACCCTAAAAATATCCTTGATGGCCCAAGATAACTGACAACAAAAACTGCAGTACGCAGCCAAGAACCCGTCTGGCCCTTTGACAAGTAATTTCACCTCAACTCATCGCTGCAAATTAGAACATCAAAAAACGAGTTAAAAAAAAAAAGGAGTCAGACAGGAGCTGCGTAACACAGGGAGGGATCGGCCGCGCTGTGTGTGTGTGTCGGCAGAGCCCTTTAGGGGAATTCTGAGCACATTTCCAGGACGTCCTCCCGCGGTCCACTCCTGTGACACAGGAGCTGAGGGACTGCCCTCACACAGACGCGGACCGCGCCATTACACCTGCACGCTCTGCTCAGGCACGGCCGCTCGGGGTGAGAAGCGCATGCGCTGTGCCCCGCACCGTCCCCCCCTCACAGCGCCGTCGCTGCCCGCAGTGACAGGGCTGACAGCCCCGCGGCTCCCGGAGCGTTTGCGTTCCCGCTCCTTTTCCGGGAGCACGCACGTTCCCTTCCCGCTTTCTCTTCTCCTTCCCGTCCCGGGAGGACCGCTCCCATCACCGCTCCCATCACGGGAGGACCACAACTCGGTCCAGGAGCGCCACATCGCGCGCGGGCGGGAGCGCGCACGGGCGGGAACGCGACGCCCGAAGGACCAACGGTCGCGGAGCAGAGGGAGTGGCGCCAGCGATAGAATGGCGTCGGGAGAAGCGTTTAACGCAGGCGCGGTGGCCAAGTGGTAAGGCGTCGGTCTCGTAAACCGAAGATCACGGGTTCGAACCCCGTCCGTGCCTCGGCGAATCCGCGCCGCAGGGAACTGCCGGGCTCCTTTTTAGAGGCCGGCGACGGCGCGGAGCCCAAACCGCCACGGGACGGACGGGAGCGGCGTCCGCGGTCATCGCTGTGCGAGAAACACCGCGCGGTTCAGTACGAACACTGCGCGATGCTCCGCGGGTCCGCCCGGGCCGCACTGACTCCGGATCGTGTCCCGACCGAACATCGGCAGTGACCGTTCGGCGCCGCTCCGCACCACTTCGGTTCCCTCTACCGCCCCCGCTCGTGGACGCGCAGCGCGGGGCCGCCCCGGGGCGCAAAGCGCGGAACGGGAGCGGAGCAGCGGCCCTGAGCCGCTCGCTCTCGGACGGCCCCGATTCGGTCGTCGCGCGGCGCCAGCAGCGGTTCCTCATCGCGATTTGTGACTTTTCGCTGTGTTCTGTACCGAAAGTTTCGGCGTTTCTGTCGTCAACGGATCCTCGCGTTTAAAAAGTCCTAAAAACGCCTCCGGAGCGCTTCAGAACCGCGACCGCACCGCTGTACCGCCCCGTCGGGCCGGACCGGGCCCGGAGCCGAAGCGCCCCGCGGCGGACACGCGCAGCAGTGCGGAGCAGCGTCACCGTGGGTCGGCGCGGCGCGTGCCCGGCAGAGCTCCGTGCGCGCCGCCGCCCGCAGTCAGAGCTGCGGGTCCCCGTCCCCATCCCGTCCCGTCCCGTACCCGTCCGCCCCTTCGGAGCGCGCGGCCCAGCGGTGACCGCCTGCCTGGGTCGGCCGAATTTTAGGTGCGACCACCGGCGCGGCCGTTTGTTTGTCTGACGGACAGCGCTGCCGCGAGCGGCCTTTCCGGGGCCGCGCTGGAACGGCGCCAGCGGACGGAGCGCGGGCACTGCGGCCGAGCGCTGCCGCTGCCCTCAGAGCCGCACGCGGACGCGGTGTCCGTAACGCCTTTCGTTTAATGTCTCCATCAGATACGGAGGGAAATCCGGAGCCCGCAGTTCTTACTGCGGTTGGTCTGGGGCAGAGAAGGCTTCGCCCGAAGCGATGACATTGACGGAAGAAGCTGAGGAGTTCACGTGGCCGAGGGGAATTTCATTACGGGAATTCAGTGAACCTGTGAGCGCCGCACGAACTGAAGTCCGTTACCTTTCCCCGGCAGCCGGCTGCTGCGTTTTGTGTTTGCCGTTCTTGGGTAAATAACGCCTCGTTAGCGAAGCGCTGAGGTCTTCCCAGAATGAGTAGTGCTCAGCAGAACGCTGGTGCTCTGCAGGCACTGATGACACCTCTGCTTCCCACGAAACGCGCGGCGCTGCTGCTCTCGGTGATGGGGTAAAGGAGCGCTGCGGGGCGGTGCCGTCGGCCCCTCGGCAGAAGCAGCCCGCAGCATCCCCGTCCGTGCGGGTACCGTGCGCGGCCGCAGCGGCATCGCCCGCAGACCCGCCCGGCTGCGGGAGCAGCGCTCCGCGGGGCCGCCGTGCCCCACCGCACCGCCCCGCCCCGCGTGGCCCCGCACGCTGTCCTTCATGTGCTGCGTGCGCGGGGCTGACACGCGCGAAAGTGAGTGCGGGCGACAGACGCCCATAATCACGGGTAGAAATGAGGACGGGGGTTACTGATCAGCTCGCTGCCCCTACAAAGCTCGCAGATCTGGTCGGAGAAATGTGAGTTACGTGTCTTACCGTTCTTTCCTTCCTACCCGTGATCTGACCGAAGAAGCACGAAGAGCACTTTATCGCTCCCTTGATGTTTTCTCCTGCGCTGGGAGCCCTCTGCAGGAAGTGAAGCTGAATTTCACAAATCTTCCTTTCTTGACGTCTCCCGAATTTCTAGGAATGCCCCTTCCCCGTTACTATATTTGGAGGTAGTTACTATGAAAAACAAAAGCATTTTTCGGACGGTCGCGGGCTGCGGGAGGGCGGTGCGGGGCCGGCGGCGGTGCAGAGCAGCGCAGCTTTTGCGGCACCGGTGCGGGAACGAGCACGGAGCGGAGAGGAGGAGGAGGAGAAGTGCCTTTGTGGCAGCGGTGCGGATCCGTCACTCATTTCCCGGCGCCTGCATTTTTTTTTTCCTCCTGCACTTTTATTCTTTCTTAAAGGAAAAGGAGATGAGAAGGAAAAAAAGAAAAAAGAAAAGAAAAAAGGAAAACAAAACGAAACGCTCTGGGTTTTCTTTTTCTCCGCTTCCCCCGCTCCCCCTCCCCTCCATGCGGCCTCTCGTCTGGCTCGTGGCGTGACCGTGATGAAGAAACGTTTCTGGGCGCTTGGCAGGGTGCTCGTTTTATGTCATGAGTCAGGATTCTGCCAACGGAAGGAGCCGGCGGAGCGAGGACCGCGGGCCGCTGCTCTCCGGACCGGGACCGCTCCAGGGGATCCCCGCTCCGCCGCGGGGCGCCGCCGGGCACCGGCACGCGGTGAGTGGCAGCCCCGCGATCCGCAGCCGTGGCCGCCCCCCACCGCCACGCGCTG
>VXAB01013677.1:0-28317 GCA_013399175.1 Odontophorus gujanensis
AGCAGAGGGGCAGTCTGGCAAAGTGGTATCTGATGAAGAAGCACATCTGAAGCAAAGGTGTGTCATTGAATTCCTCCATGTGATAAATATCACTCAGAGACATACATCAACACCTGCTGAACATTGTTGGAGACCAAGGAGGGGATGTGAGCACAGTGAGGTAGTGGGTGGTGCATTTCAGCAGTGTGACAGTATCAGTGAGTTACCTCCACTGGTGAACATTTTTATGAGTGCAACATGCATACTCTTGTTCATCGCTGGTGAAAATGTATGTGTTGACTATGCTGAAAAATAGTTTTTTGTAGCTGAAAATTTGCTCTATCAAATAGTGCTATTGTGATTTTTGTATTTCTTGTAGTTTCCATGAAAATTAATAGGAAGCATTACTTTTGGAGTGACCTACATATATTAGTATGCACCTCCTCATGCTCCTAGTTCTATTGGACTGTGATGAGTACTTTGCTGCACAAACAAGTGCAAGTGTTACAGAGTGCAAGTTTTTAGCTGGGAAATCCAAGGAACCTGCCTCATGACATTGTTGATTTTCAGTTTGTTTTCTTCTGGATCATCTGAAGGTTTGGCTTTTGAAAGAGCTCCAGTTAAGCTGCTTGGAGCTGTGCAAGTACTTCCATTCATATGCCAGAAGTCAAGCCTTGTAACTTGCTCATCTGTTTTCCAATTCCACTGCAGCTGTGGAAGCCTAAAATGAGCAGATGAGAAGAGGTCTGGGGGGTAGGGGGGTGGAGAGTTGCAACCAGTATGCTACTGACAAAAATAGTAACAAGAGGAGGAAGAGCACACTACTGTTTTGAGTCACGCTCAGGGAGCGGAGGATGCGTTTATCTTTATCTTTATTCTGAAATGTTTATCAAGGCTGTGGTTTTGTTTTGTTTCCATGTCTGTGCTGTGAATGCTTTGCCTAATCATAACTCATGATGCTTGTTTGGACACTTTAGTAGGAAAGATTCTTGAGGAACTGCTCTGGGCTTCGAGGTGCTGCAGCAAGGTGTGCACCTTTCCAGAATTCCCTCACAGGCAGCAGCTGAGAGGTTAACTGTAGGTCCTGCCCCAGTTCTGCCAGTGGGGGCTGAGATGCTGACACTCCCAGAGTTCCACTGCAGAGATAAGGAAGCCTGGTATTCCTCTGTAATGCCAACTGCCACCATTTTGCTTTGAAGCCTTAACCAAAATGTGGTCTCCTTACCTTGCCATGTACTCATGTGATGCAGGGACAGCAATGCTTTCCAGGGAGGCTGTGGGACATTAAATGTCTGCCAGACTTTGGGGTTGAACCCAGAGCCCACACTGCTTAGGCTGAGTTTGGACTCAGCCCTGGAGATCTCCTGCCTGAAAGCACTGCTGATGATTATTTCTTTCAGAGAGCAAGGCTTAATCTGCTGACACACCGATTCGTCTGCAAATAATTAAAAACTCAGCAAGTGAATCCTGAAGAAATGTTTCACTTTCGGACTTGGAGGGAGGATGCAAGTGGCACAAATCCGCTTACCTCCCCATCACTGCAGTCAGCAGAGGTGCTGGGCCAGAGCCTCCACTTTACTGAGTCTGTGTTTGCCAAGGCAGGGCGAGGCACTCTGGTTTCTCTTTTTGCTTGGCTCTTGGCCTACCATGCAGCTGCCAGGAGCTGTTCTGGCATGCTGCATTCAGCAGCTCCTCCAAGGCCGTGGCCACAATGAGTGCAGGCAGATAGTGGTGCAGGCTGGCTGCTTCCCTGTGCCCTTTTTTCTCCTGCTTGTCTCTGCCTGCCCTATCAGTGTGCCCCTCAGAGGAAAGGGGCAAAGAAGGTACACAGTGGTGCTGATGATCACTCATGCATGCAGATAGCACAGCTTCTCTCTTTTACTTCAGCACCTTATAAGCAATGCAGAGAACATGCCCACAATTTACGAGGCTCATGCTGAGTGTAGTGGCATCATTGACTGCTATATTTTTCCAGATCGGTGCACCAGTATGCTGCTTAATAGACCTCTAGCATAATGCGCAGCAGTACACAGCTCTGTACCTTGGAGCTAAAGCTTAGGAGATAGAAAGAGATGAACAGTGCAGTTGTTTTTCATACTGCACACAGTGAAATTATACAGGAAGAAAACCACCACCTGAAGAGCCTAGATACCAGAGGAGATATTTTTCTCATATAAATTAAAAAGAATTATTAAATGCCAGATAGGTAGATCACATACAGCAGATACTACAGAAGTCCTTTCCTTGCTAGGAAAGAGGCCATATACATTACCTGCTGACTCTGAAGTGTCTGGGAAGTGTACTTATAAAAATGGCTACTGTTGATTTATTTTTTGACAGAAGAAATAGAAATGAGGTTTGGTTACACCACAAAGTGCTAAAATACTGTGGTTTATAAAGTGCGCCTGAATGTGTGAGATCGTGATGACTGGGTTCCTCTGTGCTTGACTGATCAAATTGCATGGTCCTAGCAAAAACCTCATGCACTGAGCGAGGAACCATGAAATACAGGCCCATTTGACAGTCTGCTGTCTCTTTTGGCTTTGCAGTGCACTGCCTTTTATGTATGGGATGCTGAATGCAAATAAACCTGACTGAAAGTGGGAGCAAGGTGTCCCCAGACTTTTCAAACCCAGCATCTCTTTGGCATCTCTTGTTGGTCATGGCCAATACAACTCCCAGGGCATTTCACTTGCCATCAAAACTCTGACCCTTTTCTGGGCCAGTCACTATAAGACAGACATTAAGGCACTTGAGTGTGTTGAGAGAAGTTCAGTGAAGCTGGTGAGGGGTCTGGAGCACAAATCTTACGAGGAGCAGCACAGGGAACTGGAATTGTTCAGTATGGAGAAGGGGAGGCACAGGGGAGACTTTATTGCCCTCTACAGTGACCTGAAAGGAGGTTGTGGTGAGGTGGGTGTTGGCCTCCCAGGTAACAGTGGTAGGATGAGACATAATTTGATTCGAGTTGCACCAGGAGAGATTCAGGTTGGTTATTAGGAAACATTTACCAACAGAAAGAGTGGTCAGGGACTGGAATGGGCTGCCTAGGGATGTGGTGGAATCACTGTCCCTGGAGGTGTTCAAAGAACATTTGGATGTGGCACTGAGGTACATGGGTTGGTGGGCAATATTGGTGATAGGGGGATGGTTGGACTAGATGATCTTACAGGTTTTTTCCAACCTTAATATTTTTATGACTCTGTAATTCTTTTCTGTATCAATCATAGCACATAAAGTAAACCAGAATGGTCCCTTGGTATTGTGTAACAAATATATTTAAATCAGATTTTGTAGACAATTAGATTTTTTTCACCTTTCTGTTTTTGTCTCTTGAGAGGAAGTAGCATGTTACTCAGAGGATGAGTACAGTTCATTTTAAAGACTGTCCCAGTCTGTGTCAAAACCTTTTCATTCATCTCAGCAAATGTTGGCAATTTGTAATCCTAAGTGGTGAGGGACAACCCTATAGAGAGAACTACTAGTGTTGTACAAACTCATGCAATCTCTAAACTCTCTGATTGTGGAGTTTAGCAATTTCCTCTTTGCAAATATTTACATCTCACCCAAAATACTCACCTGAACATTATAGTAGTTTGGGGCTTAACTGGAATCCGTCACTCCGACCCTAGTTTCTACAAAAATAGGAACTAGTAACTGTGTCACAGCAGAGTAAAACTGTCTGCCCAGAGGCTTGTTGCAGCGTTGCTGCCCCATGTGGAACTGCTTTGTGTAGATACACCTTACGCTGGGACCAGACACCTACACATGGACTTCCCACTCAGTTTGGAAGTTTGGGGGAATTTCTTTAAAGGATTCTGCTCTTTCAGAGCTCCATTATTACTGAAGTTCAAGTTCTCTGACTCAGTGGAATAGAAGTTAAAAATAGAAGAGGGGGCTGTGAACGTGTCTGCCTCGTGTTCTGGGGTAGGAAGAGAAATGGAAAAACTTTGTTGTTTGAATCAGTAACATGCAAACACTGCTCTTCTCTCTTTGTCTTTAGTCCTCTGACTGCTATCAGTGCAATATAGGAAGCAGAAACACCGCGGTCTAGTGTTCTGAATTCACGTTGGAAGCTAACCAAGCCAACTTACCTTTTCCCTCAAACTTATAAGTGACAGAGATAACCTTTGTGGAATAGGAAGGGATCAAACAGTTGTTATTATACCATGCTCCTTTGAAATACAGTAGTTCAGTTGGCTGCGTCTACTTTGATACTCAGTTCTTAGCAAGTTGATAGGCAATCCATAACTTAAGAAAAAAAAATCTTTTAAGTGTGAGTGTGACAAGAAATTCCTCTATCTTTTAGGGAGCAGCCACAAAAGCAAATTCCTGCTAAATCCAGCTATTCCAGTTAGTATGACTTGGCACAACACTGTCTACTCTCCCAGACCTGAAAAGATAATATACATCAGAACTTTGGATAATTCCTGGCTCAATGCATTTTTTAATATACTGGATCATTTGCATCAGTGTCTCTGTTCACCTTATATTTCGTGAGCAAATAAACTGTGGAATGTTAACCTTGTCTGTAAAAAAAATAGAACTTTAAGTGGAAGTTCACATATATATCAGCACAGTTGACAAAAAAACTGTGTCTCAGCTGTCTGGGTGAACGCTTTGTCTGGCCTTCCTTGCAATTCTGTGGGTTGTATTCAGTGTTTCTTCAGCTCCATCTTCTTCTTTTAAGGCTGAAAAAAAGAAGTTTCACAAACTAATATTAGTATCACGTTCTCTAAGTTGTCAAGTCATGCTCTGGCTAGTTTTTTTCCTCTACAATGCTTTGTGCCACATTGAGCATTTATGCTTACGCCACATCTCTTGTGTAATTTATAGTATTTAAAAGCTCCAATGATCCTGTGGCTTCTTGGTTCCTCAGTGCTTAAGTGGACTCTTGGCTCTGTAACAGCGATTCCAAATCTAACAGGCTGCAGCTTGCCGTTGTAGTACTTGATGGCCCGCATACTCATCCAAGGACGTAACTAGCAGTATGAAAGATTTCACCAAAGACTGATGCATGCAATTAACTGAATTACTTCAACAGGGTGTAGATAGGACAGATTTAAAGTGGAACCTGCTACTGTGCCAGTGGCTGGATGACGATCCTACTGTGCCAGCTGAGGAAGAATATCCTTCTCTGCCAGTTCTCAATGAAGAAATTCTTGCTGTGACAGCAGATCTAGCTTGCATGCTTGATTTAATGCCTTCAATTACCATATCTTTGTAATTATCATCCGTGTCTGATAAGTCTTGTGGAAGCGATCAGGTCTTGAGTAGAGGATCTAGGAGTCTTGTAAGAATATAATGTCTTGAATTGATCTTTGCTTAATGTTTCATCGCTCTGCTACCAATTGATCATTCTTTGAATAAAATGATAGCATAGTTGTATGCCAGCACCTGTGATTCATGTTCACTTAGATAATCAAAATGTTGTTTCACAAGACCCTGATGATGTTCAGGATGCCTTTTAGGAGGTATTACCGTGCTCCAAGCTGGCTGATTCAGATCGTCTGTTTCTTACAACTATCAGACTAAGTCCCATGGTTTATGAGGCATGCTCTCGCAAGAAGTTCTGACAGGGGTGCAAAGCTGTTTCATTGCAAAGTTTTTCAACAACCGAGGAATCAGGGTAATTTTTTTTCTCTCTTCTTGAGGGAACTGCAGCATCTCAACATGTCCTATATTAATAACTGTATATTGTATCTTTTTACAATGAACTTAAGGATGAGCACTGTGGTCTATTCAGATCAACAGTTCATCCAAGCATCTGTTTTATCTGTATCATGCTAAAACCATAATGCTAAGATTCCAACACTGACTTCTTTTCAGGAAGGCATCTTTTAGCACTGGTAAGAAGTTAAAATCAAATTTTTCTCACCTCTAGCAGTTACAAACAATAATGTTCCTGTTTGTAGCTTTGAAATACTTACCATCGTAATTTTGAAAGTGCACATCCATCTGCCAGGTATGTGACTCTTAACTATTGTTTAGTCCTAATAATTTAAGTAGCGTAACAGAGTTTGAAGGTTGCAATAGTCATAAAAGGGCACCCAAAGATCACCTTTAGGAGGGTTTGAGATTGGGAGCAGGAAGGACCAGTGAGTCTGTATGCTCTAATGTAGTTTAGAGACCTTGTAGTTCTCAGGTTGCTATAGTAAACAAGTATTTCATAGACCTTAGGGACACAAGTAAATTTGACCTGGGAAACAATTTTCCTGCAGCTTTATGTCTGAACATAATTATATGTTCTCGTCTTTTAGCATATTTTTTTGATACTGCATGAGATGCAGTAGCAGTATCATCAGGAAAATTGCACTGTAGCCCTGCCTGCTGTCTGCCAGCAGCAAAGGCAAAGTTCAAAAAGGACACAGAAGGCACAGAGCCCCTGCTGACCTCCTGTGAATGAAACTTTTAGTACACTCTGAGAAAGCAATCTTTCTTCCCATAGGTCTTTGTACAATCTTGTATGCTTTTTTTCTACAGAGAGAATACACTGCCATAATTTTATAGGTACTATCACTATCAAAACTACTCTAAAAGCATCAGAGAAGGCCAGAATTGTGATTTACTATGTCAGCCACCTCCTTTCACATTAACACAGACCAATTGGTTATCAAGCCTGACTCAGTGGTTGGTGTGGTCAACCTGAGTGAGGTGACTCAGCAGTTGTGGCGGGCATGGCCAGCTTGGGTCACATAGCATGATCAATAATCAGTGCTGAGGTTTGTTTTAGTCATATTATTTATTTATTTATTACTAAGCAATGTAGTTATTTACATCTGATGAAACAAGCCTTCCTCTAAGTTTAGTGATTTTCCTGTATTTCATGAGTGCAATTACAAGTATTCCAATTTGAAGTGTCACCATCTGCCTCTTTCAGATACCAGTATGTTGGGCTTCTTACCATTCACCTTTGCTTTCTACAACACTGATGGTCCTTTGAGTTAGTGATGCTTGTATAATTCCAGATGATAGCTTCCCATACCCACGTGATACCATTTCTTCCTGATTAAGCAAAACAACTGAGCACCTGATTGACTTTTACCATAAATGCTGACATTCTGCAGCCAAAGAGGGACAGGGAGAAAAAAACAGTTTAATAGTCTTTAATGCATACAGATCATTTTCAGCAAAGATTTCCATTTCAAGAGATTTGTTAGTATAGTCTTGGATTAGTGTATGCACTGAAATCTTTACTTAGGGAGATTTTCATCCTCTGAGGCACACACATCACGGCTCTTTGTTGTTCAGAATCCATATGATTATATGCTGAATAATGAATATCTTTAAAAGCTTCATCCAGATACACTGTGACACTTCACCAATTTCAGCCGATCTGACATTCTTGCTCTCTTTTTTTTTTTTTTGACATTTCCTAACTTAAAACTTTTAGCAAAGACTTCTAGCTATTTAGAAATTCTTCAGTCCCAGGCAAATGAAGTGCTGAGATGATGATTAAAAAAAATAAAAAATATATGGTATGCTGAATTTGTTTTTGAACAAGCTGACTAGCTGCAATTGAGGTTAATTGACCTTTATAATGGATACACAGGACAGTACTAAAGCTATATACATAAACTACAAGTTTATTTGAAAGCAAATTGTGTTAATTGACATTCATTGTGCATCTTTTGTTGTTTATTGCTAGTTGCTCATGTGAGTAGTTTGTTGATATTATAGATAGGACAAGCATTTGTTTCAGGCAAATAGGATTTTCAGTTGAATAGGTTTTAATTAAATGATCTCCTGTACTCAGTTTTGAAGTTGTGAAGTACGGTGCAGTACGTAGTTAATTCTGTTGTCTAGGATCTTAAATTGTTGAATCACATCTCACATAAATTTGTTTATTTTTGGCAAATAATGTCTAACATTTCTGGCACAAGATTTAGGACTTTTCTCAGAGTTAAATATGAAAGTATGGTGCTGTAGAGACAGAGTTAATGCCAGAATTATAGGTGACTTGTCCATCTCACAGGACAAATCAGTGCTATTGTGAATGTGCATTCACTGCTTTATAAAAGCATAAGTTGAAGTATATGCAGCTGGTGTCATAGTCTTGTTCTGCTGAACACTTAGCTGTTGTTTTCCTTTCATAGACCTCACTATCCATCTGTAGAGCCTCACAAATATAGCCATAGCATTAATGTTAGCATGCAAAAATTTATGATATCTTATCTAAGTTCTAAGTATCTCTACTAATTCAGTACAAAACAATCAATTTTCCCATTTTTTTTCTAATGAAGGGAAACCACAGTTGACATATTGTTGGCTATTCATACAGCCACTTCCATTAGTGACAGTTTTCTCCTTACTTTGAGAACAAAATAAGAAGTACCTCTCCAAAGCCCCAGATAGAAGCCTTGTCTAGGTTACGAAGCACATTCTCCTTAAAAATTTGAAAAGATAAAAGATTGCTAATACATTTCATCTAAAAATAAAACTGAACTAAGAAGAAAGGTAGATGTCCTGTAGGCATGTTCATGGCATTAATTCACTGGCACAGAGCTATCAGTTATGCTAATAACCTAGATCCTTCCAATGTTACTTCCATGTCTTTAAATAACCGCATAGATATACATTGTCAAGGAAGTTAAATAGGTATTTTCTGTACATTTCCCCCACAGAAGTATTTAAAGAGAAATAACTGATCCTCCAGTAAGCTACATTTTACTTTATTAGGCCAGTGTAGAGTGATGCTAGTCATTCACCTCATGTTAGTGATGAGAGCAAAGCTATGAGGAGATAAAATATTTGGGTAATATATGGTGAAATTTCTATAAGAACATGCAATTTATTCATTTTTGTTGTATACATTTCCTTGAAAGAATATTTTCCCCACTTGTGTGACTTTCTCCTACTGCTTCTTTTACATTTGTACTCTCCATTTGTACGAAGTTAAAAGTTTGTACAAAGTGCAAAGTTATTGCTGATAGTATTTTAAGAAGTGTTTTCCCTGGAGGATGTTTTTTTTTGATTGACAGCAAGGGACAGTTCTCAAATACGATGGTAAGTAATTCAAAGAGATTTGTGATATAATGTGCCATAGATAATACCTACAAGTGCCTTATTTCTTTTCACGGTGAGGTGGTAAAAGGCTTGCATATCCAAGCAAAGTAGATCAATAGCATCCAGATGAAGGTGCCTAGAAACAGTAGAAGAATGGGGGAACTGGGTAAGCAATGTTCTTCCAGCTGTAAGGAAAGATCAGGTTCACAACCACCTGAGGAACATGAACATCTGAGTCCCAGTGTGATACATCCCAGAGACCTGAGGGGATTGCCTGACATTGTCATCAGGCCACTCTTGATGATATCTGAAAAGTCATGGTGATCAGGAGAGGTTCCTGGAGACTGGAAAAAAAGGCAATCTCACACCCATTTTTAAGAAAGGTAGAAAAGGTGGTCCAAGGATCCACCAGTTTGTTAGCCTCACATCTGGTCATAAGGAGGAAGATTTTTATGATAAGGGTGGTGAGACACTGGAACAAGTTGTCCTGAGAGGCGGTGGATACCCCATCCTTGGGGACATTCAAGGTCAGGGTGGACAGGCTCTGAGCAGCCTGATCTAGCTGTAGGTGCAGCTGTTTATTGCGGGTGAGATGGACTTTGTGACCTTTAAGGATCCCTTCCAATTCAAATGAATCTATGATTCTTTGATTCCTTAATTCCTTTTTTTCCACGTGTTTGGAGTAACATTTCTTGGCCTTCCCTAGACAGGAGGAAATAAAAGACTTTGCAACACTTCTGTTTGTGTTCCAATGAGTAGGACTGGGTAAAATATGGAGCTCAACAGAATCAGTGACTGGTTACCAGCCTGCAGTGAGTATGCTAGCTAGTGCCAGCCCTTTGGCCAGCCCTCTGGACATCATGGTCAAACAAGGAGCTACAGACTGGTGGGTTAATGACATGGAAAAAATAGTGGAGATACACAAATTGAATACCATACACATTCACTTTACAGCCTCTTCCACATTCTCCTGAGTTGCAGGGGATGATCTGCACTTTACCTACCAGACATCAGGGATGGAAATAAACTCTCCATGCAGCAGGAAATCTTGCTTATACTCATCCTAACTAACTTATTCCTGGAACTGACCAAGGACCATCATTGCATAAAGTAATTGTACAGCGTATGCAGCCAGCGGGCAACACGGGTTGATGCAAATAACCTCTTGAGTGGCTAATGTAGCCCATAACCTCAGTTTTGAGCTGTGAATAGGAGGCAAAGGCGTTGTCATTCTGTTACTAGATATGAAAGAACCACTTCCCTCTGATATTAAAGAAGGTGAAACCATTCGTGATGATATATGAATAAATGGGGAAACTGACATTAAGACTGTGTTAGGATAGACTCAAAGCTGCTAAAAACAAACAAACAAACAAACAAAACAACAACAACAACAACAAAAAACAAACAAACAAAAAAACACTGTAAAGGCTTGTTTCTTCCGCTATATTTGTATCACAGAGTTTTGTGTGTGTGTTTTTTCTGTGGACAGAAAGACCTAGACTGACCTCTCACCAGACTGGTGAATTATGGGCTGAATAGCCAGGAGATAAGGCAAATGCAAAATGGTCTGGGCTTCTGGGCACAAAGGGTTGTTCAAGTGTTCCAGCTGGTGACCACTTGAGTCCCTCAGAGACCAGCTGCGACTAATGCTGTTAGTCTTCATTAATGGTCTGGATGATGGGATAGAGTGTGCTCTCAGCAGGTTGGCAGACACCACCGAATTGGAGGAAGTTGGTTAGTATCCTGGGGAGCAGGGCTGCTTTTCAGGGGCATCTGAATGGCTGAAGAAGTGACTGATGGGAGCTTCATAAAGGTTAACAGAAACAGATGTGACATCCTGCTTTTGGGGTTAAATTATTCCATGCAACAGAGTGGACTGTCTGCAGGGCCTTTTTATGGGAAAACAGCTCTGCTGGAGACTCTCAGGGTGTCCTGGAGGACAAGAAGATGAACATGAGCCAGCTAAGAGATCTTAACATAAAGTTGGTGAAAAAGTGGCATTTGTTGCCTGGAAATGTTGTGTGATTTCCACCTCTGGAGGACTGCGGGACATGATCTGAGAAACCAGACCTAACTAGACTCAGACCTCTAGACTAGACTAGAGAGCCCCAAATGTTAATTCCTACTTCTATTGTGCTAAGATTCTATGACAAGAGAAAAGGTATAGACAATGTCTGTAGAGGATCATTTGTGGCAATCTTTGATACCAAACATACATTAGAAAGTAAGAGTGTGAATCTCTCGTGTAAATTACATTTTGACATTGTGGGCTTTGTATTGCCCCATAATAGCAGAAGTAATGTACTGTTGGACAGAGGAAAGCTGTATTCAGGGATACCTTGAGGAGGATAGGGTGAGTGAAGCATGGGGTTGGGTGCTCAATATGCTCACTGCATTCGAGTATTCATTCATAACTTTGCAAATTGAATGCAAATGCTCCTCATTTCTAACCTCTGTACTGATTCCTTTATGTCTACTTGCCTTCAGAATTTTGGTGGCAAAACCCAGAGAAGGGCACGCTGACTCTCAGGACCTGCAGGCCAGCCTGCCTGGATTGTGGTACTACGTCCCCCTTTTAATGTACTGCTAGCTGGAATGGCAAACGGGGCTGAGCATGAGGCAGTGCTGCAAAAAGCGGTGTTAACTTTGGACAGAGGTGATTCTCCCCTGGGGATGTGGGGTCATCACCACCTTTTTTGCTTTCTGTAGCCACTGGCTTTCTGCTGAGGATGAGTAGCTGCACACGTGTCAGCAGTGAGCCCTGTACCGCAGCCCCAGGGGAAGTCATTGCACCTGCACTGCAGTCTCTGTGGTGGGGAAATGCCCACCAGCTGAAGGCCACTACTGGCTGCAGTGAGATTGGCCCTTTTGGCTTTGTCTCTACCGTTCCAGGCTGGTTTTGCATCTTTTTGTATGCTTTATAACTGTGGGGAAGAGCAGACTCCCAGTTACCTCTGAAAGAAAGAGTTACAGATCTTGTAGTCCCCCTCACTGACAAAGGAAGGTTTATAAAAATGAGCAGGAGCTTGACACCGGTGAGAAAATGGTAGAGAGGGACAAAACCCCCTCCTCTTGCTCCTTTTCTGCGTCTCTGGGACATTTCAAAGATTCCTCAAAAGCGGCTCAGTTCTCCATCAGACTTTCTCCTACAGAGCCTAGAACTGGAACAAGTTTAAAAAGAAATGCGTATGTATATCTCAATGTAAATTATTCAGATTAGTCAGCCTGAAAGCCAGACAGAGAACTGTTTATGCTCAGGCAGCTTAATCCATGATCAATGTGATTAAGACGACCACTGAGAGATGAAAGGAGGTTGGGTACGCTTCATGTAAAAAACAGTTTTTTCTCCTTTGTGGTATAAAATTTCCTCTTTTTCTCGGAATAGCTTGAGAGAGCGGAAGTTTCTCAGTTTGAGATCTAATCTGCTCTGCCGTCACAGGAGGTTTACAAATGTGTTGAATAAGCTTTCAGTTGACACATTTATCTCAACAAGAAGCCCTTTGGACAAAGTCTTGCGAATTAGAAGCAGAAGTGGTCTAACAAAAGCTTATGCTCATGGTTAATGATCAGTTAACCTCAGATGTGAGTTAACCTCTTGCTGTCAGTCTAAGTTTATAGAGGGTTTGATTCTTGAAAAAAATAACAGCTGTTGGGTGTTTTGCTCTGTAGAGGCCTTGCCTATCCCTTTGTAGCTAGCTAAGGAGACCGATTTATTTCCATTTGCATATCTACAGAAATAAACGTTGCTCAGAGTGTCATTGTGAATCTCCGGTCTCCGTGGTTGTTAGTCCTTGACCCAGCTAGCTTGTAGCTGTGTCACAATTGTATTTACACTCATCTCAAGGTATTTTTTACAGGTTTAGTATTTTCACAGATGTCTAGAGGAGGAATACAAAGACTAAGCTCCTCTGCTGCAAAAGTCAAAACACACTTCTCTGTTAGACAAACTCAAGCAGATTTTTTTCGGTAGTCCTTCTCTAAGATGAAGAGATGGCAGAAGCTAATCCAACAACACTGTTTCAGACAAAGTTATTGAAGTCGTATTGTCAGTACTTTGTGTGATGACACAAGAAAGGTTAGAAACACTTAAGAAAAAATACAGCTGCCTGATACAAGCTGTCACAATCTTCATTCCTTCAAAGGCCTGTGTGTTCTCAAGCACACCTGGAAATATGGGATCATTGCTGCTAAATGAAGACAATTGTTGACAGCCAAAGCATAAAAGAAAAGTTAAAAACAGAAACAAATCAAGCAGCTCCCGAGCTTGTTTATTTTACTAAGCCAAGTTTATTTATACCAAAGCTTTGAAATTTATTCAGTTTTCTAAAAATGACATTTTTATACTGTAACTCTCAGGTCAGATCTGTCTACTGGGAGTCTGACAGCAGTAGCCTTGCAAGGAGTCATGAAACTGCGGAAAGCATTGCCCTTGGGGAAAAAAAAAAAAAAAAGAAAAAGGGATAAGAATTTTCCACTTGTTAACAGTTTCTTCAGAAGTACTCTTCTGGGGTGGAACTTTCCATGTTTCATCTCTTGCGAAAGTGATTTAAGTTATCAGGAGTCTGTGGAAACTTTTTAACAAGAGTGCAAAATGCTTTAAATTATGAAAATGGTGTGACTAATTGGTGAGCAGGAAGTTTCTGTATTGATTTGATACCAAGATGATTACGCATGATAAAAATGCTCAGTGGATTTACCATTTACTGAGCGTGTGCTAGAACAGAGAGATCTTTAAAATGTAATGACCACATTAAAAATCAAGTACTTTTAAAGGGCTCAAACACATGATTTTGTTTATTTTTGAAGGAAGAAAACAGGCAGATGTAATGTGTATTCCAGTGCAAAATATCATGGGGGATGACAATTAAATCTCATATAAAAGACAATAGTGCATGATAACCATTTTAGCTTCTGAGTTCCATACACAAACAAAAATACTCAATTAACAAACTCGACACCACACATAAAAGACAAGAGCTTCACAAAAAAAATAAAATAAAAAAAAAATAAAAGCATAGCATTGAAATTGTTGGTTTGTTTTATTTGTTTGTTTTGTTGTTCTTGTTTTTCCAAGCTTGCATTGTCTTCAGAATGCTTGGAAAGAATGAGAACAGTTGTGAAAATTGCAATATACAAATTGCAAGTGCACAAGGAATTCAGATGACTACACTCTCTAAAGATGATGAACACAAAGAGCTTGATTCAGACTGACACGACAGTTCTTTTGTACATCCAGGATAAAATGTAAGACAGCCTCTTCAGAGACCATTTTGGAGAAGAATAGAATTAAATAGCTTTAATATTAACGGGAATTAGGTTAGTACTTTCCAAATAGGATGTGAATGTACCTATTTTTTTATTATGACAATACATCAATGCAAATATTTTCTGTACAAATCTCAGCAAAACCCATCTGAAAAAAGAGGCAGTGTGATAATCAAACTTTTAAAAATAAATATATACAATATTTACATTTTGGAGAGTTGCACAACTAAATATTTAGACAATGCACCACTACCCAAAACAATTCCCTATCATCATACAAAATGCATTTGCTGTACAAATATATATAAATATATATGCATGAACGTTTTCAGTGAAATGCCTGTGGATTCATTGAAAAACATGAGATATTGTTATTATCAGCTAAGATCTAGTTCTCAAATGTCCATATCAAGCAATCTAGAGCATTATATATCAGACAGAAGTAGTCTTCCAGTGTTGAGAATATTTTGTGTTCTGCTTCTGTACCAGCAAGTCAGCTTCACTTATCTGATTGTCTTTTCTGAGCATCTGCAGGAACAGCTTAAAAGAATCAGTTTGACTCAGTGATTGTTATTGACTGCACCATGTCAGACAGGGTTTCTGGATCCACTTCTTCTTTACCATTATCTGAATTTTCTGATGAGATGTAACAGCCGGAATCTCTTGGGCAGTCGTTTAACTGTGATTTGTCAAAACTGTGCTGAGGGCTTAAGCTCTGCGTCTCCTGACCACTCTCCCTTATCTGCTCTTGTTCATCTGGAAAGAACAAAATAAGAAAGAAATAAGTGTCAAAGTAAGTATCCTGTGAAACAGTTTGAGACAGAAACGTGGTTGATCTTGAAGAGCTGTAGAAACAGAGTTGGTAATATACATAAGCTAGATCAATATTTTCTATCTATTGGAAACAGAAAACAGCATCAAAGAACAAAAAATGTGATGACAAAAGCATCTCAGTTGCTACTGAGATGGGCTTTGATCCCGTGCTATGTTGTTCAGATGTGAATGCCCGAGGCTTTGCCTTCATCCTGCTGCCCAGATGTACCATTCACCATGCTCAGTTACCATGCCCACAGTACAGTAAGCAGCCGTTCCCATCCGTCATGTGTGTATTTTAGGGCCTGCTCATGCAACCTCCTAATTAGCCAAGTGCCTAGTTTAAAATACACTGTTCAGTAGGTGCTGGTTGTGTCTTTTGAATGTAACTCCTGTCCTTTTACCTACACTGTGTGTTGCATAGCAAGATATTGGCTGGTCATCAGCAGCATTCAGCCTGAAGATGTGGCAATCGGATCTTCAAAAGCACTTGACTTCTCAGTGGAAATGGATGGCTGAGAGGAACTTCCTAGAAACTTCCTTTTTGGTGTCCAAAAAGATATTTTCCAAAACACAAAGGCCTCAGAGAAAACCGAGATGTTTAATTCTTACCATGTGTTATTTGGGCACTTTCCTAAAACTAGAAACAGATAAACTTGCAAATAATTTGTCCTTGTTTAACTGCTGCATGACCAATCTGCTCAGACACAACAGTCTGCAACTCAGGAAGAGCACTGGCAGGTCTCTCAAAAGAGCTGAGCGAGCCGGCATTTTGTGGACAGGATATCCCTGTATATCATGTATCTAATATATCTCGTGGTTAAACTTCACACTCCTATTTTCTAGCTGTAAAACATGTGATGTTCACTGACAGTAAATTTCTTCAGAAAACAAACTGTAAAAAGTTACATCTCTCTCTTCCATTCCTTCATTCTCTATTGCTCACCTGTAACTGTGTTTTCACTTCAAGTTGTGTCTTACTTTCCAGCTGAAGTATGACAAGCATGTAATACAGGAATAGATTGTTTCATCTCAGATTTAAATCCTCAGAAAAATGTTTACTTTTTTGTTTTGCAAACAAACAAACAAACTAAGTTTCCTTCTTTCAGCCAACTTGTTCCTTCATGGTTATATAGTTAGCTTTGAATCTTAGGTCAAATTTAAGTTGTCTCAATTAAAGTACAGGCAGTATGGAAGCCCTTGCACAAGAAGGCTTTTAACCCTCTTGGAAATCTAAATCTAGTTTAGTTCCAGGGTAGCACCCTAGAATTACTACATTTCTGGAAGGAAACTGTCTAGACATTTGTTTAAACTGTTAGAAATTATAACATGAGAAAGGCTTTCACTGTGATTTTTTTTTTTTTATTTTAAATATTGTGTAATTAAGAATAAATTAGAAAGAAAATTAAAAAAATGGTCTGAAAATATTGCAATGGAACAGTGTGCCAGTCAGGAACTTTCTTCATTGTATAAATGAGATTTCAGAGAAATTACTTCATAAGGCATCTTGATGTTTTTGAGAACACTTATAGGTCCTCATGGAAGCCTTCTAGATTTGTTTGGACTGATTAATTCCATTTAATATTTTCTACATTTTAATTACCTAATTAAGTTAATGAACAAATCAAATTTTTGAAGAAAAGAATCCAAAGTCTCAACATAGTCATTTTTGTATCAGGTCTGAGGTTATAGGCATAGACTTTTGTAGTTTAGAAAATGATTTCTAATTACTTTAAAAATTTTCCAAGGAATAGAAGTCCCACTTTGTCCCCAAATAAATTAATTGCACTTGTATGTACAACTACATATTTCATCAGATTCAGTAGATGTCTGTAGCTATTTGGTCTCCTTCTCACCTTAGGGAACATATTCCACCACNCCAACTTGTTCCTTCATGGTTATATAGTTAGCTTTGAATCTTAGGTCAAATTTAAGTTGTCTCAATTAAAGTACAGGCAGTATGGAAGCCCTTGCACAAGAAGGCTTTTAACCCTCTTGGAAATCTAAATCTAGTTTAGTTCCAGGGTAGCACCCTAGAATTACTACATTTCTGGAAGGAAACTGTCTAGACATTTGTTTAAACTGTTAGAAATTATAACATGAGAAAGGCTTTCACTGTGATTTTTTTTTTTTATTTTAAATATTGTGTAATTAAGAATAAATTAGAAAGAAAATTAAAAAAATGGTCTGAAAATATTGCAATGGAACAGTGTGCCAGTCAGGAACTTTCTTCATTGTATAAATGAGATTTCAGAGAAATTACTTCATAAGGCATCTTGATGTTTTTGAGAACACTTATAGGTCCTCATGGAAGCCTTCTAGATTTGTTTGGACTGATTAATTCCATTTAATATTTTCTACATTTTAATTACCTAATTAAGTTAATGAACAAATCAAATTTTTGAAGAAAAGAATCCAAAGTCTCAACATAGTCATTTTTGTATCAGGTCTGAGGTTATAGGCATAGACTTTTGTAGTTTAGAAAATGATTTCTAATTACTTTAAAAATTTTCCAAGGAATAGAAGTCCCACTTTGTCCCCAAATAAATTAATTGCACTTGTATGTACAACTACATATTTCATCAGATTCAGTAGATGTCTGTAGCTATTTGGTCTCCTTCTCACCTTAGGGAACATATTCCACCACATCAAATGCTATCTATCTTTGTAGGGAAAATATTTGATCAGATAGGTTCCAGTTGATTTCTGATTTAAGTCAGAAACGAATTACAGAAAGAATTACACCAGTGAAGGTCTTACGGCTGCTATTAGTAGCAACAGAAGTAGTTTAGCACAAACAACAGCAGACGCCCCAGTAAAACCCTGTATAAACTGTGTCATTAGCCCCTTGTTCCCATTCCACTGGTGCCAATAGGTCCCCGGCCATGGTCACTGTGGGATGACAGAGCTCAGTTGGTGGCTGCAGGCAGGTCTCCCCTTCCCCCTGCTATAATCCCCGATCAGCCCTAATGCTGCTTGCTAGGACTTTTATCAGCTTCTGGGGCATCATCTGCTGCCTTGTCAAGCAGTGACCTAAAAAGTGTTAATCCTTTTTACATTTTCAAGGTCAAAGAGGAATCTCCATCCACTTTGTTTGTTTTGCAGTGGGAAGGAAGACCAACCAACTGGTCGGCTGCGGTTAGTACATTAGTAGCCTGTAAGTGGTTGCAGTAGACTAAGTAGCTTCCTTCATGAAAAACGGATTCTATATTATTTTTTAGCAGTGCTTTTCCTTCTTTCTTTCAGGGACAGAGACACGGACTTCATCTGGAACTGAGATATTTTAAAATCCAAGTTTAAATCATTTTCAGGAGAATGTATATTTAAGAAACTCACAGGCATGTAAAACTTCTGTCTCCTCCCAAACACTATCAGATTTTATTTTTTTTTAACATCAAAAACTGAAAAACAAAAATTTTCAGGTGTTTAAGAAAGTGAAAATGTTATTTTTGCTCTTCAACAGAAAAAGTTGAAGAGAAAAAATATTTAAGAAGAAAGGACTGAAATCAATCTTCAGGTTTTTTTCTTTGCTTTTTTTTTCTTTCAGTGACCAGAATTAAACATAATGCAGCAACTACTAAACCACTTAAAAGGGTACAGAGTATTATAAATTTGTGTAGTGTACGGCTTTAGATGTTCTGAGAAAATCAGCTACTTTTGGTTTTTACATTCAGTTTTCTTTAACTCCTCTCCCCAGCAAATACATATTCAAGACCCTCACTAGTAAAGGTAAGTTTACTGTCTTAATCATTTGAACATCAGAAAAAAAGATATAATGCACAGGAAACAGGAATTGATAAAATTAGACTGCCGTTAAATGTTGCAGAATCATCAGAAACCACCATCTCATCAACAAATTGAAGCCCTGTTATTTTTATACGGTAAAGCAGTTTCATGTATGATAAGTAGCTTTCAGTCGCTGTTATTGATGATGTTTTACAAAAATGTCCAAAATATGCATCATTTTGACACGTATTTTCTAATACTACTTCTGACTGCAGGATTATATGGGGACTCATGAAAAAAATGTTAGGCCTCCAGACTTGATAATAAATGCAAGACACATACATACCTTCCTTGCTATTAAGATTTTGGAAATTAACTTTTTGTATTCAGTGGCATAGTTGTGTATGACACGTGCAGAGAATTATTTCCTTTCTCCTTCACCAGCTTTTCCCACTTCTTAAAATCAGGTTAGAGTCCTGGTTCTGAAAGCACTTTAAGCTTAGGTCTAAGTCAATGCTACTCAAGAATATAGTGAGGCCACACTAACTCCAGTGCCATTATGTCGGTTTAAACCAGATGAGTAGTGGGAGGCTTAGATTTTGTCTTGAAGAAATAGGAAGGTCATCCTGCAGTAAGCTGCATTTCATGACCATGTCCTCTGAGAATCTGCATTTATGAGTTTAGCCCAGGAGGTGAAAGGGGCTATAAGCATGATGCTTTAGGTTGAGTAGCCTTCCGGAAGGTGCAGTAGTGAGCTATTGAGTAGCGTAACAGAATAACTAGAATGACACGCATCATCAAGGCTGATATTAGACCTCCTAGTCAGGTATGAAGGACGTGTACCAACCTGCAGTGCCTGTGACAGTTAGACCACTTAATGTTAGGATGAAACAAAAACTAATAAGGCACCAAACTCAGAAAGGATCATTTTAAAGTAGTAAACGTACTTGAAGGAGGGAAATGTGAAGTGAGACTGTATACACATGTGATAGTGCAGAGAATCAAAGGAATAAAATTTTGGTGGGAATCACAGACAAACAAGGTCCACAAAAAACACCTCCCTGGAGTAAGTGGTACAGCCTGGAGTTGGATTTGGTGATCCTTGTGGGTCCCTTCCAACAGGCTACCCTATGATTTTGTGATTTATGATGATTCTTCTGCTTTCAGCAGCAGAAGTTGCCCTGGCATCTGTTGGTTCTTCTCTTCCCATTGGCAAAGATTCTGCAGCCCTCAGAGTACAAGTGGGAGGGATACTGAACTGATATGAGAAGAGAACCTACGGTGAAAACAGAGGTGAGAAGCTACTTTGCCTCTAAATTCAGTAATGAAGCAGATGTGTCTGAAAAAAGGTAAAAAACACTAATATTCACACAAGGATGTTTTCCTGAGGAAATCTGAGGTCTTCATGTAAGGGGTGCAACTCATAACTGAATTTCGTGTCATCAGCTGACTGTTAAATTGCTGTTCAAATACAAAAAAATAAATCTTATATGATACAGACAGTGGGATCTGGAGTATGATTAGAGACTTAAATTTGAAAAGTGTAATAAGGAGGTGGATTTGGGGTGATAAGAGTAAAATAATTATCCCCAGGATTGCGCATATACATTTTTTTTTATTCTTATATATGCACTGTATGTATATATCCAAAGGAGTCTAATTGTTCTTTCACTCAGAATTGCCTCAGACTAATGTAACCTATTGGACTTCAGCAATGAACCTTTCTACTTACATGATCTGAGTGAGAAGAGGATGAAGTCGATTTTACACACACAGAAATGTGTGTTCTGGGAAGCAGTCAGGAAAAAAGTTGCAAACTTCTTTTATTACTTTATTCATTAACCATTCAGCTACTGCTTCACTTTAAAAATAGCATCTAAAAAAGCACAGACATCCATCTCCTGTCTAGAAGCCATTTGGGAGAAGAATGAAAAGCTATTAAGCAATACTTTATGAAAAAGAACTTTTTTTTTTTTTTTTTTTTTTTTTTTTTTTTTTCTTCTCCAGCCACGAATTTGTGGAAACCAATCACTTTGCACCAAATATATAGGTCTGGTCAACATACTGCAGATCTGAAAAGAGATCTGTGGGGGTGGAGAAGGTCAAGAGGAGCTCAAAAGACCTTGCAGCTTCACAATAGTCTTGCTGTATGACATACTTGAAGATGAATTACTTGAAGAGTTTGACTCACAGAAAAGGTAGAAAGTAGGCAGTGCAGTATCAGGAAGAAAAAAAACTTTTAAAAAACACGATGCAGTAGCATTTTCTAAATAAAACTTAGCTTTTAATTCTTTCTGTGAGATAAGCAAAATTATTACTTTCAAATTCTTTTGGATCTAAACCAAATGTAAGATGAAAAATGCTTACTACCCAGAGTCCTGCATTTTGGACAGTCTTAAGAAGCATATAATGCGGAAAACCACTGGTGCAGGTACTTTTGCTGAAAAACTCAGTAACTTTATTCTGGACCATGAATTATACATTCTCAAGCATACAGCATAAATAAACTACCTAGTATAACATAAAATAAACGCCAAGAAAAAAAAAAGACAAAAAGGGAAAAAAAAAGGCCTGTAAAAACAACTGTCCTTTATCACTACATCAAGTATTGCATCGAAGAAATATTAAAAATCATGCTTGATTACATTTATAGTAGAATCAGGTAAAATGAGTCTACCTTCTTGCATACTTTGCCTTTATGAATAGTATAAGGGTCACAAAAACTCAGAACCCTTCCATTTTAAATTTGGAGTGTACCTTCATGGATGAGACTCCAACCATGAATCAAACAGATACTTCATGGAAGCACAGATATAATGCAAAGACACGGAGCTGTTCCATGCTCTGTGAGAAAGATGGGATTAGAATAGTAAATATGACCTATGGCCTTATTATTTTTTTAACAAAGATCATTAAAAATATGAACTCTTAAAAAAAAATGTTACCTGGAAAAGTGCAGAACTTCTATCTAGAACACTCTTGGTCAGTAAACGGATTGCCTTGTATCTGTGGGTAATTATGCTGCTCACTTCTAAGCAGTGCAGAAAATCAATTTTAATTAAGAAATCATTTATGCTGGACTCAGTCATGCCCATTTAGGAAAAAAAATATTGACCTAGGAAAGTTCAGTTCACATGCAGAATTCACTTTCACAGTAGCACTCAGCTCTTTCAACTCAATTTTCCAATTGGACTGATGGAAGCACGAAGAGGCCAAATGATTTGGACAAGGTCAGCCACATGCTGAGCTTTTGCCCAAGATCATCTTGACTCTTCATCTTTCACTATAACTACCTAACAGATGTCTTCCATCAACTTTAGTCTTTAATATCTCCTTTTTTAAGAGCAAGCTGTTAAATTTTGTTGTTATTTATTTGTTTGTTTTCCAGAGAAATGTGACTTAATCCCATGTTCCCAGTTTGTAAGAACTCTATTTTGATAATAAAGGTAAATTTTCTTATGTTCAGTTTACAGGTATGTAAGGACCTTCTAAGATTTGCTTCTTGCATGAGTGTATGTAGAATATTAGATGGTTAAGGCATCTTCAAAAGAGGAAAACTTTGGTATCATCTTTTAAAAATGCAATGTGCCTGCTTGCTATAGTTTTTGCTCTACAGGGAGTAGAAATAGTAAACCATATCCTCACAGTCCCAGAATAATTTGACACTTATGCTGTCTGCTGAAAACCTTATGTTTTGGTTGTGTTTTTCGCACTGGTACAGAACTCTGTAAATTTACAAACAAGCATTTTTTTCTGTAATCCTTTTTGTTAAACACTGAAATAGAAACACATTCAGTAAAAGGTGCAGAAAATATATTAAAGCTATAATTACAAAGAAGTACACTCTATTTAAGGGCAAACTAAGGAAATTCATGTATTTTCACATGATTTCTAACTCAAAATCTGCAGCACAATACTTGTGAAATTTAACCTTTTCTTTCCTATATTCACTTTATCACAGGTTCTATAGACTGCCCTTTAAGAGTCCTTTTCTAGTCACTCATCTCACAAAGGTATAGACCAGAAAGAAATACTCATCCTAGTGGGCATAGAACACCATTTAAATGCTTCTCAAATGTGTTTGCAAGAAACTTAATGTTTCTGTGGATGCTGAAATATGACATGTAGAAATAGGGTACAGAAAGACCCCAATGTAGAATGAGAAACAAGGTCAGCAAAGAAACCAAGAATATTAAAGGAAATCTTCAAGGGAAGTTGAATGGATGAAGCAGAAAAAAATATTCTTAGAAATTTAGCAAGATTTATGTACAGAAAAAATTGAGTATATCTGTGTCTTCAGGTAAGTGAATATGTATTGCACATGTTCTAGAGTGAGAAATGTAAAGCCACCAATACTGAGGACAGAAAAAAACAACAGCAAACAAGAATTAATATTCAAAAATCCCAGGAAGGCAAGGATACCTGTTTTTCAAGTTATCCTTTTTTCTCTTTCAGATCCTTCTCAGTTGAGAAGCACATCGAATAAAGTAACTGCTCAGGATAGAAGTGAGTTTGCACAAATATTAAGAAAACATCTCATTTTTTGGCTGAGTATCTAATTAAGCTGAAGTTCCTAGAAATTTGTCATAAATTCTTTTTGTACTGATTCTTGTTAAGTACTAAACCCAGCATCTGCAAAGCTTGATTTTCTGCAGTTGCAGAAACCTTTTGACTTTTGGGAAATCATTTAATCTCTCTAGGGTTTGGTTTCCCCGTTAGAAAAAGAATTGCTTTCAAGCAGTAGATGCTGTCAACCTCTAGATTAAGACCTATCAATGGGAAATCTTATATCATTCATGTGTTACTAGGATAGTAATCATGTACGTATCTAGAAGAGTTATCCATCAGGACAAATAAGGAAACCATTCAACTCAATTTTTCACATTTAAAAGAAAAATCGTTAAATAGATCAATGTGAGAATCATTATTTCTTTGTCTTTCTTCAGACAAAATGTGCACATGACTCTTAAAGCTTAAACACTTACTGTCATTGTCCTGTAGATTTTCAATTGCTGATAACAATCTTGCCCTGTCCTCTGGGTTTGAAATATTCAATTCAATCAGGTGGCTCTCGTGTAGATCTTTTAAATCCTCTGGAGTTTCATAGCCATTTAGCAAGAGGGTTGAGGTATATTCCTACAAAAAGAAATGAGCAAATCCATCATTTAAACAAGCACTATGTTTAGCAGATGAATAGGCACAATTTTTCTTTTACTCTTTCATCAAGTTGAAACAGGCTCCGCTTTTCAGCCTGTTGGAGATGTCTGTTGAACAAAATTAGAGATTGAGAGTGAGAGGATAGAGGTAGAGATGCCTTGGGATCCTCTTGGCAAACCTTCACTCACAGCTGAGTTATCTACCAGAGCCTGGCAGCTGATAGGATCAAGGAAGGGTCTGGACCTAGGGAGCCACTAAGGGGGAAAGGCACAAGAGCATAGTGCAAGAAAGCTACTGCTCCCAAAGTTCATGCTAGGTTGGAAACCTATATTCTAAACATTATCACTGTGATTCTGCTCAAGATTTCCACAGAGTCAAACACCTACTACCCTAAGGCACATAGTCACAGGCAAGTTACGGTGATCTGTCCAGTCATCATTGTGCCTCTCTGCATGGAGCCTTTTAGCTTCACAGAATCTTGTGATAAAACATAATTACAAATGCCACTCTTACCAGAGGCAAAGCTTCTTTGTATAGCTGACTTCAAAAGTGCTGAAATCCACCATTCCCATTCTACTTCTGCCTGTAAATCACATCCGACCGAAGTGCACAGAAATGAAAGATTTCAGATACAACAGGGAAATGTTTGCTGACCTGCAGATGGACGCGTTCCAAGAGTTCTTGCAGCGTTTTAGGCTTGCTCCTTTTGCTTCCTCTGTGCGGTTTTATCTTTCTGGGTGCAGCTTCCTCTTCCAAAATAATATCCACATAAATGAACTTGAAGTTTCCTACTTTGTTGTTCAGCATGCCTGTCCATATGCCCATGGGGGTTTTACAGATGATATCTATAATGTCTCCTTTCTAGAACAATAAAAATAAGCACACCACTGCTTACACACCTGGTTTATGTGACATTTCCTCTGTAGACCAAAATCCACACAGGCAGCACAGAATCGTAACTAGGCAATGTGAAGCAGCTTTTTAAAATTACCTGCATATAGTTCTTTTGCATTTATAAAATCCCAGCAAAATGTTACAGGAAATAGAGCTATCTCCAGAGTTCTGTGAAGAAGTGAGCGTAAGCAGCACCTTCTAACCTTTTGTGCACCACTTTATCCCTGAAAAAGCATAGCATTGAATCCAGAAAGCAACTTCTGCCATCGATAATGGCATAGCTTTGGCAAAAAGCAGGGGAGCACGTTGAAGTTATTTTCCAAATGCTTTATACTGCTTCTCACCTAGCTCTTTTACCCTAAGCCACTTACACAATTATCTTAATATCTATAATCCCAGGGATCTTCAAAAACTAATAGCTGGACTGGATGAAAGATGGACTTCTACCCATTTTAAGCTAAGAAACACCAGACACTTTTATCAAAGGCAATAAAGAACATACAACTCCCTAAATATCTTAATATCTTCATGAAAATCCTTCCCAAAGTTCTGAAAATGAGTGGGAAAATAAGGTAAACACCTCAGCAGACAGAACTAAAAACTTCAGTTCTCCAAGTTTGTTCATACACTCAAAAAAGCAAGAAAAATTGATGAGTGATAATATAGTGACTTGAAGAAGACTTGTTGGTAAAGGTGTTTACACCAAGATGTGGTAATTGGTTATCAACTCAAAAGAACAGTCATTATGAGTAATCTTGGTATTAAAAAGACCCCCTCATAAGTCGTATCCTCTACAAAGCTTGTTCCCATTACAGTAGAATCGCTCTTCTGGTCAGACTCTACAGAACTTACAAAAACACTGAATATCTTTAGAGATACAACAAATCCCTATGTACACACTTAATTTGTCAAACTGTTGCAAAACTGAAAAATGAAACAGAATTAACAATATCTTTTAACTAATATCCTTTAAACTAAGTATTAGTTTATAATTATAAAATACACTACCCCATTGATTTTAAAAGTAACCTATGTAAGAAGAAATTTACTGTTTCATGACCTATTAAACAGTTCTGAAAGAAAGGTTGTAGGGATGTGTGGAAGTGGAGGGTATGTGGAGAAAACTGCAAGTATTGGCAGAGCAATTGCTGTAATATAGGCCTGATAGGAAAAGAGGAAGACTGCAATAAGATACAGATGAGAATTTGGACAAGAAGAGGCTATGAAGTAGAGGAAAAGGTGTTGAAGTGTGGGTGCAATCTTGGTAGGAAGGTGTTTACAGGGAGAAAATAAAGAAGTTCAGATTACAGTTGTGCATAGATTCAACATTAATGTTATGGATTGTATCCATGCATGTATGGATAAGAAAAGAGCTGGATCTTCTTAGTGATGTTCACATATCTGGATCTCCTTTTTCTCATTCCCTCATTCTGGACAACTCTGTCATGATGTCAGAGACAGAGAAAATCCAGTTCAAAAGTATGCTTAAATGAAGGCTTAGTAGAAAGTTGAGCTGTCTGCATTAGTCAATGAGTGCCACCAAGCTTTTGAGACATCCTAGTCAGGGGGGAAACTTCACATCCCACAAGTTTTTTTTCCTCCAGATCTCCTAGTATGTAGGGAGCAACATGAATTTTACCTGAGGAAAGCCACCTACTGAATCTGTGCTTTAAAAAGGTGTCAGAACTAAGTCATTATAGAAGCTTAGCAGAAACAGGTGTGTTCTGCTTTTAGAGCGGTTCCTATGCTTAGCAGTTAAAAATGTGTTAGTAAACATGGTGTCACATCTAAAACATGCACCTCTGATGTTCCCCCCAAAAAGAAGAAATTCTGATGGTTGTCTTACCTTAATTTTCAGAGAGTCTGTGTCATAAGGACTTGGTGTGAAGTCAGTATGAACTTTGGCTCGGCCGCAGAATGGCCCATTGTAAGGGACTTCATCATCAAACCGAAGGCTATCCCTGTTGCTCGTTCCATCAGAGCAGCTGGTCACTCCACCTTAAAGAGATACAAGTGGAAATTGAGATGTCCTGCACTAACTGCGCAGGAGTTTCATTCTGCATGGTAGTGGAGAGGAAGGTTTTTAAAAGCACAGAATCAGAAAGAGCATACTTCATGTGTTTTTGACGCTTTCCAGGCAAAATACAAGCAAAAAAACATACTATAAGCGACTGGTTGGAGAACTTTCATTAACATCTCCCTCCAATAATCTTTTTTTCTGGTGATGATACAATAGACTACACATTTTACTTACAGACTTTTTGAAATATTACCTGCAGATTAATATCATGCACTCTAAATGAGCAATTTAGGGAATTAATTCTGCTGAACTTCTCCTGTTTATTGAGAGAAATGAAAACAAGTAGTGTAGAAGTTATTTTATTTCATTACATAGCGAACTAAAGCACCAAAGGAACCTGCATTGCAGAGGGAAATTTTAATCTTATCAACATTTCTGCCTGTCATTTTATCCAAGTTGAGCAATAAAATATCAGCAGAGTAATTCAAGCAAATTTGAGCAAGCTCTGCAATATCCCATCCAAATATGTTTTTAGATAAGAGCGCCAGTGTGTTGGAAGTAAACTCTCATATACAATTTTCACAAATCACATCATATAAAATGATCGTAAAAATGGTTTTGTCTGAAGTGATTGCTTAAGCGTACAGTTCTGCCTCTGAGCCAGATTAACGACTAAGTGCAAATGTCTGGAACTGCAACACAGGGCCCCTCTCATGGCTCACTTGAAGTCTGTAGTAGTGGCACAGCAATGTCATCATGGACAGCTGTAACTTGCTGCCCAGTGAGTGTTCAGATTTGAGCAATGGATAGATAGGTGAAGGTAAACTCCATTTCTCATCAGAGGCTCCAACAACTCTGTTGGGGCAGGGGATTTAGTGGATTTGCAGAGGAGTGGAGTGTGCCAACATCATGATCTGAAGCCACCAGCCCAGGTTCCCATCACTCTTCATCTCAGACTGACTTCTCACTTTGTTTGTCTCAAATCTGCAGAGTGAGGAATAAGCACATAGCCACTACCCCCAGAGAGAATGCTTCTATGTCTACACTCAGGATTTCTAACTGTGCGTGCCAGCAGTCTAGCAGTGCTAGCCCTCAAAAAACATTTCTGGCATATATACCACTATCATTTCCTATAATCCATGTTATTTAAAAATACATATTTTAATATCTCCACTCTTAAAAATGCTCAGCTTATTTCAGGAAATATCTTCCTTTGCTGCCACCTGTTTGATCAGATTATACTTTTGTCTGCAAGACTGAAGAGTGCTCTAGTATCGCACTTTTATTTACTGGCTCTGACACCTCAGAATTCAGAAATAACCATATTTGGTCTGTGGCAGTCATGATTTTATGATTTTTGGTACTGGTATTCTATATCATAACATCATGTAGTGCATTTAGAGTTAAAGAGTTAATGCTCCACCTCCAAGAATCATTGATAGTTCCAGGTGTAT
>VXAB01013679.1:3841-40871 GCA_013399175.1 Odontophorus gujanensis
ACGGCCCCGGAACGGGGCGGCTGGGGGTGGGGGGAGGGCAAAGGGGGCACGTTTCCCTGTGCCACTCTACGCTGATTTAATATCATGGGGTTCTTCTGCAGCAGCTTTGTGCCCGCTGAACTGATGTAACTGCGGGAAGCAGCATGAGTGCACGCAGGGGGCAGCCCCATGGCAGGCAAAGAGCATCCCCCCAGTGCACGATGCAAGGAGCAGCCCCACGGCATGCAGAAGCAGCTCCCAGCCAGAGGAAGCTGCTTTTATTTTCCTGCCTGGTGACCTTGGCTGCTCACCTCCTCGTGCACACGTCCGCAGGCGCTGCGTGGGAACAGTGAGTGCACACTGACCTTGTTTGTGCACAGCTGGCAGTGCCGTGCTGCTCTGGGAAGCCAGGAGCTGGGGTTTAGCAAGTTTTAGCCTTCTCATCAAAGCATTTGTCTCCCTCTGTTTTCCAATGGCCACATGAAATGCAGTAAATCAGCGTTTCTAAGATGCCAAGTGGCACAGAAATGCAAATGGAATAGCAAACACTGCCGTGTCTGCTCTAAGGCAGCAGATAACCCAAGCATCATAGGCACCAGGGTTACACAAGTGGGTGAGCACGAGTATGAGTGTGTATATGTGTGTGTGTGTGTGTGTGCAAGCTGCTCCAGCGTTGCTACAGGCAGGGGAAGCACTCCAGGATCAGGGCTTTAAATTATGAACTATTATCAGCAGGAAAATGACAAGAATGGGAAAATTAACAAAGAGCTCAATACCCACAGCTAAATGGCCAACGTAAATGCATTCCTATTAGGCAGTCAATATCGGGCTGGCAGCTCCTGTCTGTGCCTATTTCTCATCAGACAAAGCCTTGACCTTGACCTCATTGTCCTGTTTGCTGGGAGACCGAATCCCATAACAACTCGTCGGGCGAATGTATCGGACCGGTAATCCATAAATATTGATTCATTGTTTGCAGTGTAATTTAAATGTCAGCTATAAGCCTGGGGCAGATAAAGATCTGTATCAACAATAAAACTGGATGGAGGCCATAAATCCCCCCGGGGCAGCCCGGGTTACAGCGGTTACACAGAGCAACATGCGTCCTCCAAAAAGAAAAGAGAGGAATGAAACAGAGCCCCATTTGGTGCACGCTGGGAGGAAGGATGGCATTGAGCCTCTGGGTGGGCAGTGTGCTTGTGCAAAGCTCTCCCCCACCCCGTGCAAAGCAGCAGTTTCCATTCTTGTGTAGGCTGATATCCCTGTGCAGCAGTCCCAGGCACTGAGCTCACTGCTTATTGAGTTCTGTACAATTGGAAAGGAGATCTTCAGGATGGCATCTGCAGTGTGGTGCTCTGCTCTGTCTGTTTGAGGCAGAACTGTCTCTGAGTGTTGGTTAAGTAAGGAAATAAGAGGTTTCCGTGGGGTGGAACATCACAGAGATGGAGCAGATCCATGGAAGGGAGTGGGGATGGGAACGGGAGTTCAGCTCTCACCCTCAGCAACAAAACACTGAGATGGGATGGAGCACTGCAGGTCGGGTCAGCTGTGGGGGCCTGTGCTGGGATTTGGGCCCCCAAAAACCTACATCCGTGTAAGAGGAACAGTGGGAGGCAACAGCCTGGAGCCCTGGGGGCTATTCCTCCGCTTTTCCTAGGGAAAATAATCCCTTCTTTACAGCTCTTTCCGATGGAGAGTGATAGAAGTCAGCATCAAATGATGTCTGAAGACATGGAGTCATTGAGGGCTTCTTGGAAGGCAAGTTGGATCGAGCTGTTGTCTCCACCTGCTGCCGATGGCCTCTGGGGGTGATAAAGCCACCCCAAAAATCAGCACAGGAAGGGGTTGGATGGACACAGGAGCTCAGCCCTGAGCTGCAACACACCTCACCCCAAAGGGACGTTCTGCCTCCATCGGGGCCTCCGCTACGAGCCAAACACCGTGACAGCTCCACACTGAGGCAGGATCAGGCCCTGCTCCCAGGCTGCACCTCACCCTTCTCCGTGATCCACCTGACCCCCTGGAAGCTCTGGGGAAGGTGGCACCGGGTGCTCCCGTGGGGGTGGCAGCCACCGCGACCTCTTAACGTGGCACCGAGCTCCGTGCACTCTAATCTCATTAGGCTTAGGGGGTTGAAGTTTAGAAGTTTAATTCAAACCCACATTATTATGACTTACCCTTCGTGCTCCCCTTACGGTCATTAATCCATGAAAACAATAATCATCATCATAAAAAAAAAACAAAAAAACAAACCTCCACTCCCACCCCTCCCCCTTCAGTTTGCAGGAGGTACAAGAAGCCATAATCTGCCCTTGGGAATAATTTGGGCTGGAGAGAGGCTGTGCTCCAGCAGGAGCTTGGGGGAGTGACAGTTTGCTGCAGCTTCTGCCTTCAGGGAGTTACATTTTAATCCCCTCTGTTGAATAAGTCGAGCAAAGAGGAGGGAAGGCGTTAATGGAGAGAGGCACCGGACTTTTGGAGAAGGGGAAAAGCAGTACTCACTGTCAGCAGCAGCGTGGCACCGGGTGCAGAGTTATTCTGGGGGACATCAGCAAAGCCCTCGGTCCCTTCCCCTGCTGCAACCACTGCCCCTCGGCTCCAGCCCCTGGAAATCCAATTAGCAGTGTCTTAATTACTGTGCAGAGCATCAGCACGCCGCACCCTGGCAGTGGGTGGCACTGAATGTACCCCCCAGCCCAGCCCTGCTGCTTGCTCCAAAGAAGGAAACGATGCAGGGACCCTTCTACCAAGGATCGACACCAGTCTGGGCTCCTCTGTCCCAGCAATGCTTTCTCCTCCCTGGTCCAGGGATGTCAGGAAGCAATCCGGGCCTCCACTTCATTTGAAGGAATAAAATGAAGATATTTTCTCCTCCTGAGCGTTAATACCCCGTGGCTGAGGGACAATTGGATTGCAGACATCATGGAAAGTCCGGGAGGAGTGCCAGGTGCTGCTGAGCACCACGCTTCAGTACCTGAGCACAGCGCTTCCCTGAATCTCAATCCTGTATTATTTATTGAGTGTCAGCTCTGTACACACGCTCCAGAGGATGCTGGAGGTGTACGGCTCTCCTGACAACTTCCATCTCCTGTGTCACATCCTTGGGATGCTGCAGGCGCACTAATGGGGAGAGACACTCTGAATAAATGCAGCTCAGCTCTCTGATTCCACTCAGCCCAGGTCACTGCAGCTGTTGGAAGGCCACCCCAACAGCCTCCTCCTGCGTGCACCCAGCTGATGTTTCCCAGGATGCAGAGGCCACAACATGGATCCGATGAACCTGCTGGGGCTGGGGATTTGCCTCCTGCTGCCAGCAGGTCATTTGCTTCCCAGAGTTCAAAGCAGCTCCCTGCCCTCATGCCTGCACCATTTTACCCCAAGCCCAGCCTGCTCCTCTGGACATAGGAGATCCCGTTCTCATAGAGTGCTCCTTGGGGTCCCCCAGGCCCAGCTCCTCACCGCACACAATTTCCCTTGATGCCAGAGCCAGCAGGATGTGGGGAGCATTGTTGCTAGGGAGCAGGTGGACCTTTGGTGCGTGCACCAAGAAGTGACATGGTAATGCTATAATGTGATGGAAAACAGAGCAATAATAGAAGGGTGGCAAAGTCCCAGGCAGCAGCAAATAAGGGCAAGCTCAAATACAGAAGCAATGGATGCAAAAACAAGGAAAGAAACCATGCTCACCTTTAGAAGACCTCAGGTAGGCAGGAATCTCCTGAAACATACCCTCATCTCCCCTTGCCAACCCTTAAATGAGGACTGGGAAGGGGTGGAGCCAGGATTTTTGTCACTCAGGTGCATTGCTTGCACCTGAGCTCCCTTGGATTGGCCCTGCCTTCCCTCCAGGTGCTCCATCACTGGTTGAAGCCATGACTGAACATTTCCACCTCAGACATCCAGGATGCCCATGGCACCAACCACTGCAACTGGCAGCACACAGGTCATTTCCCATGGTCCCTGGGGGTGAGCTGCTCAATGGACCCCACAAAGCGATGGGAAAAATCCCCCTGTTCGGTGCTAATCTACCCAAAGCTCTCCAAAATCCAGCAAGACAAACCATTCAGCCACCTTGCAGGGTGAGCGGGTCATTCTCAGAAGACCTGAATCATGGAATCACAGAACCATAGGGATCCTAGAAACACCAATAGCATCCCTACAAACCCCACAGAAAACCCAGCGTTCCCCACTCCAGTGTGTCTTTCTGAGCAGTTTGGAGCTCTAACGGGAACAGCCTTGAATTGCAGCCAAAGCAACTGCTCCAAAATGGGAACCATTCTCAGCATGGTTTAAACAAACTACAATCCCAGGTTTTTAAAAGAAAACAGAAAATAATGAAGCCACTCTTCCCATCCCCCCACCTGCCCAACCCCATGGGGCTGCCCCGTACCCTTTCCAGCCATCATAGGGGTTGGACTGGATGACTTCAGATGGTCCCCTCCAATCTCAACCATTCTGTGATCCTGTCAGCTCTGCAGCAAAGCCACATTCCTCCCTGTTTGCCCTGGAGCACTCCTTTCTAGGTGTGGTGCTTTGGAGATCGAAAAGATTTCCACGCTGGTCCTAAGCACGAGGAGTGGGGAGCACTCAGCTGCCAAGAGCCCAAGCAGAACAGGAGCCACAAACTGGAAATTTCCCAGGAGATTTAGGGAAAATCAGCAAGAAATTGGAAAGGTGCTGGAACCACGAGGCTCCTGGTGAAGCAACAGAGGGGGACATTCCATATGGTCAAACATCAGCCCAGAAAGTGACAAGGAGAACTGACATTCCCCACCTCATTTGGAAAGTGGACCAGGCAAGAAAAATGTTTCCAGCTTCCAATATTTTAACCCTAATCCCCGACAGACAATCTGATTTGGGATGTAATTTGCATAGCGTGTCTCATGATTTCATTTAATCTGCCCAATCCTCTTAGGGAGCAGAACAGCATAAGTTATCACAGACATCGCGGTCGCTTAGGAACCGCAGTCCCCCACCTGACTGCCTGCCATACCTGGGACCAGTGGGATAACCCTTCTCTGGAGGGCACACGGCACCCAGAGGCAGCACTGCGGTGTTGGAGGGCTTTGGGTCCCTTCTTTTCTTCCACCCACCACACCCACCCCAGATCCCATTGAAGCCCGGCTGGGAGCGATGCGTGGAAGATGCGCGTTCCGCTTCACCCGCCTTCCTTCACTCGCATCACCCCAAATTTCCCCCATTGCAAAGGGACGTCGTGCAACTTCTTCCATGAGTAGAGCATCCACAGAGCCCTCAGGGTTCACCTTTAACTTGTCTGTGTCATTGGAGAGCCCACGTGCACTTTGTGGCGATCGGACACGGATCGATACCGATATCGGCACCGCCCCCTATTTTCCACTTAACTCTACAGCATCAATCCCTCTCCTCAACTGTGATCGAATAACTCCCCCCCCCCCAGCCCCCAAATACCACAAAGCATTAAAATCCCCTACTTCAATATCCTTTATCCTTTAAGGTTCTTTATAATTCAATAAACAGGATTTCAAATCCTCCCAACCCGGGGTGGACTTGTTCTGCACCGCCTTTCCGGGCCGCTCTTCTAATGCACACTCTTATTAAGCCGTGCAAGCTTACAGCTCTTTAATCTTTTTGAACACATGTTGAGAAGAATAAAAGCAATTTTGTTTGGGAAACTGAAGGCCATGTTCAGCTGGAAATAAGCTTTTTCTCTAATCTCACCTCTTGCTTTGCAGAGTGCGGGGCCGTTACCCAGTAACCCCGACAGGCCCCGCCTCTCTCCATTCATTTCCTCTCTCTCTTATTTTTTTTTTAATTGTGGGAGGGGAGAATTAAGCAAAAATCCCAATTTTGGCTCTTTTTCCCCACGTCGGTACATTTCTGCCCTCTAAATTATCTCAGATCTGGGCTCCTTTTGGCTCGGAGCTAATCTGGATGTAATTCCCCTACCTCTGCCTCTGCCCTTGGCAACGCACAAATACAGATTAGAGGGTTATATAAATGTAATTTTCTAATTAATCATTTCGGAGCCAGCCGCCGCAGTGGTTTTATTGCATGGCGACAAATGCACATCCAGCACAGCTCTCAGCGAGGGGAGCTTTATGTAACAGCCCCATTCTGCTTGGGGGCTTGACCCATCCCACCCACTCCAAACCCTTCCAGTTCCACAGCCCCAAAGTGGTGCACTTTGAGCCCAAGCCGTGCTGGGATGGGCTGCCCAGGGAGCTGCTGGAATCACCAACCCTGGAGGTGTTCAAGGAACGTTTGGACATTGTGTTGAGGGACATGGTTTAGAGGGAACCATTGGTGATGGGTGGATGGTTGGACTGGATGAGGTCTTCTCCAGCCTTGGGGATTCTATGATATATTGTATGCAGAACCAGGACCTCACACCTCGTGCCCAAAGTGTTTCCTGGAGACCTGGGAGAGGGTTTTGTCTTCAGCTCACACATCCTTGGGAAAAGCACTGCCACGGCCCCTTTAAACGCGGACTGAAGCGTTCATTAGCTGCCCTATTTTTTCAGGTGTATTCTAATAGCACTAATTAACTCTAAGGTAGATTTTAGCACTTCAGCCTCCCTTTCTGCCTTCAAATGCCAAAACAAATCTTGCCATAATTACCGGCAATCCTTTTCATTACCGGCTGCCTAATTATCCTATTAATAGCACATCCTCAGAGACTATATTTGCTTGGCAGGCAAATATTTGTTTTTAAATTAGCAAACACAAACTGCTCTGTTTGCTGAAGGATTTTGAAATGCAAAATGGTTTATATTCGCGGGGAAAAAAAAAAAGTCAAAAAAGAAAGAAAAAAATAATAATAATCCATGTAAAACTGGGCGCACAATCCATGTGAAGCAGAGGAATCTTTCCATGTGCTCAACGAGGAGAGCTGTGCCCTGAGAGGTGTCGTGGAGCTCTGCCTAAGCTACATTTTCTTGAGTACGTGGGGTAGGGATCAGAACATGGGGCAGGGAGCCCTCATGGGTGGCTGTGTGACTGCAGGCTGCAGCCCTTAGGGAAGCAAAAAGGAGTCCCTTTGCCCCACACAGCACTGGAGGATCCAAGGAGTCCAGGAGATGACCACAGGGTGAGCCCAGGGAGGGGACACCCAGCCTGGCCTCCATGTGCCAGTGGGTGACACGTGGCATTGAGCACCAGCAGGTGACAGTGGGTACCAGGAGGTGATGTGTGGCACCAGGTTCTCCTTGGGACAGTTGCCCATTGCCAGCCATGGGGTTGCAGTGACTGTGGGGGATCCTCTCCTGCACAGGGGATGCCACAGAAGCTGTCTCCAGGGTTGAGAGCAAACACGGATCAATAGATTTATTTGCAGCCGAGGAACTCCTCCGACGTGCCCGCAGTCTATTTCAGAGCAGCTGAATTATTTATGGACCTGGAGGGGCTTTTTCCCTGTGGGCTTGCAGAGCATCTACCTTCACAGCTACAATTACAGGCAGCTCTCTGCAGAAAACCAACACCTCTTGTTCTCTTTTCTCTCTCTCCCTCTCCCTCACCTTTTTTTTATTTTTTTTTTAACCTAACTACTTCTTTCCTCGGTTATAAAAAGAGAAATACAGCCTCATCATGCAAACCGCCGAGAGGAGGGAGATGAATGGGCCGCACTTTGCAGCTGTGTGCTGTGTGGGTAGGAGCAGGCTGGGGGGCTATGGGGTGAACTTGCAGCACAGGGTGGGACCCAATGCTGTGAGCTGGCTCATTATGCTGCTAATGAGCCCTGTTGGGAGCTGTCACCTCCCTCCTGCTCCCTCTGAGCCTGCGATGGGGGGTTCATTGGGCTGGAAGGCACTACAATGGGTCAGTGTGGGATGAGAGGGCACAGCAATGGGACTCAGCGTTAAATACATCAAAATCCTGGGGGTGGGTGCACCCCTGCAGCAGCTCTGCGTGTACGGATGGGCAGACGTGGGGCCACGCTGCGAGGGAAATGAGCCCAAGCTTCCCTTGAACAACTCAAGTCTAAAATCTAGCAGCGGCCACACCGAGCATACAAAGGAGGCTTTGCAATCCATTACGCTCCATCGGAGACCTGGCCAGGACCACACATGTGAGAGCAGTGGTAAATAATGCATGGCCGCCCAGCTGGCCCCCACTCCTCGCTCCTCTCCCTTTCATTTGCCTCTGTCAGCTCCTTCCAGCCCTGTGCCAGGCTGCCCATCTGAGTGACAAATGTCCCCCCACCAATGAGAGAGGAAAGCTCTGCAAACACACGGTCCTGCCCTGCTCCTTGCGGGAAAATAGGGAATGGGATGATGCTCTGCCTCCCAGAGCAGCAGAGCATGGGGTATCACGGCCCTTAGGTTGCTCAGGCCATGTCTTGGAGTGTTTGAGCTCTTCCCTGCAGCCAGGGGCAGAAATATGCCCTTGCTTTGCAATTAAACCTGTGGCAGTGCCAGAGATCAGCTGGCTCCAGCACAAACCCCAGGCCCTCCATGGTGGCTGCACTGTGGTGACAAGGTGCATGGTGATGCTGCAAGGTGCCCCTATTTCTGCCCCCAAAACGCACTCAGGTAAGCAGCAGAAGGAGTTGCATGATAGCAGTGGAGACAAAACCCCAACCCCAACCATTTACCTGGGCTTTACTTCCCATGCAGGGGCTTACTCTGACTCTGTTTGTTGGCTGTGTCTGTAGCAAAGGGATCTCCTTGGGTCCATCACCTCTGGCACCCAGAAACCCAACTGGGTTTCCCATTGCAAAGACCCAGCACGCAGCTGAGCAGCCTGACAGTGGAATTACTGCATGACAACATGCTTGGTCCTGCGTCCTCTGATGCCTGGGGGACAGCTTCAGAAAGGACCGTGATGGTTTGCAAGGTGCAGGTCAGGCAGATCACACGCAGGGCCAGGTGAAGGTGAAGGGGACACTGGTCAGTGCAAACCCTTCCCTGCAGAGCTGCAAGCTCCTGCTTGCTTCTCGGGGTGGAGCAGCAGCATGCACAGCAAGAGCACAAGCAACCAGCAAAGCCAGCTGACAGCTCTGACCTCCTGAAATCCAGTGAAAAAATTGGGTCAAGTGCACGGAGCGACGCAGCAACACGGAGCTCACCCAGGAAACATGCTAAGGAAAACTCCTTTATCGGACAGACAGGGTTGGCTGCTGAGTTCCTCACAAAGGCCATTGCAGTGTGATGTGGAGTGAGCTGCAGGCGCACTGATCTGGAGCCCAAACACTGCGGTCCCAACGGAGCCTCTTTGCAGTAGAGATTGTCTCTCTGTGCCGTGCTCGCTCCCGTTTTCCCTGAGCAGATTAGCAGACCCTAAGCACGGAGCTTTAATCCCACTGCACAGATTCTGGGGGACATGGGGGGGGACAAGCCCCCTCTGTGCTTCCCCTGCTGCCTTTGGGGCCGTTCTTGGGGCCACCAGCAGCCACTGTCTCAGTGGTGGGAGTGTGCCCGGAGCCAGTCCCCGCAATGGGCTGCCCGGGCCTCCAAGCACAGCGTGTTCTCTCTTGATTGCTCAATTATGATTCCCCTTCTCCTCGTGTCCTTTTAGGTCAAAATCACGCGTTTAATTGTTTCAGCGATAAGAGAGCCGTTCTCACAGCTCCTCCAGCGCCTTAATTAACTCACAGTGCGCGCCTCGCTCTGCACCTCCTGCAAGCAGCTGAACCAGGGGGCGGGGGACAATTAGAGCTGCCCACCCCACAAACACTGCATTTCTGGGCTGGAAGAGCGGCTCTCCCCTTTGGAGATCAAGTGATGCACGTGCGGGATGAGCACCCGTTGCATCCTCAGAGCCCGCACAGCTGTGCCAATGGGGGTGCGAGCTCCATCGGAAGCAAAAAGCAGAGCAGAAAGCAAAGCGATGTGCAGCAGGACAGCAAACTGCTCCCCGTTGCTGCTGCCACCTGGGGCTGGGGAGCAGATGGAGCGCCGGGGGCCACCGCCCGGTGCCGGAGCAGCGCACGGTGCACACATCTGCAGCACCATGTGGTGCATGCGGCGGGCCAGGCGGCACCGAGCGCAGCCACCAGCAAACACCATCCATTATGCATGAGCGACGTATTTGCGGCGCGCGGGGTCCGTCAGCGGCTTTGATGAAGAATCCAAGGAGTAATGAATATGCAAAAGCGAGCGACGGCTCGGAGGAACAGATTTGTCAAATTGTCCATACTTCATCCAGATAAAGAAAACTCTCCAGAGGTCCCGCGGTTGAAAAACTCGCCATCGCATCGCGGCATTATCTCAGTGATTAAATCCCCTCCGCCGCGCGGAGTCTGAATGGTGATGTGTTTGTGTCTTCAATCCGAAGTGAGGGCAGCGGGCAGAGCGGCGCGCGCACGGGAGGAAATGTGATTTTAATTCGCATTGTGACTCCGTCGCCATTTAATTATTTTAATGAGGCTTAATTAGTGGTAAATTTACAATGATATGCTTGATACCTGGCATTAAATCTTTCATGCATAAATGTTTTGTTAAAATGAGAAAATAGGCGCGTGGCACTTTGCCAGCAATTAGTGCTGAATGCTCTAATGAAAGATTACTGCTCTGCCGTGATTCACGCTGACAGGAGGAGGAGCGGCGGCGTGCTTTGTGCTGCGTCCCAGAGCTCAGCCTGCACAGCTCTGCTGCCCACTGCAGCTCTGCACCCCGGGGGATGCACCCCTGTCCTGTCCCACCTGCCGCTGTGCACCCAGAGCAGGCAGGAGATGCTGGGATGGAGCAGGGAGATGGACCCGTAGAACCGTTAAGGTTGGAGGAGGCCTGTAGGATCACTGTGCCCACTGCAGTTCACCAAAGTAAATTTGAGGATGGAACGAGCACAGGACTTTTCACTGCTGCAAGGCACAGGAGTCAACACAGCACCTGCCAGATGAAGAATTGCAATAGGGTGGCTGGCAGGAGCAAGCAGAAGTGGTGGAAGGATGGCTAAGAATTTCTTGTCTGTGGCTCAGGCTGGGAGTGGGGCTGATGGGGGGCTGAGTGCTCACCGTGCTGGTGCCCCTGGTGCCTGCAGTGCCCAGGTGCTCGCTCCTTGCATCAAATGCAGGCAGCACCCTGTTGGTTTTTGCTGCTCCTTATTTTCGTGAGCAAGCCTTACATTTGTATTGCAAATCTGTCCTTTGGGGTGTGCGACTGTGGGGATGCAAATTGAGCAGCTGATCCCTGAGCAGGAGGAAGGAAGCCAAGGACCACGGGAACCGTGGTAGAAATGGGTGTGGGCTGGGGATGGCGGTTTTGGTGCAGCCTGCCAGCAGTGCCTGCTCTCAGCTCTGAGCTGGATGACCCTGAATAGCTGTCGTGGTGCAGGAGCAGAACCACAGAGGTGAGCAGTGATCAATGCGTGCGCCTGTTGGCTCCTGAAGTGACGGGAAATCATTTCACTAATCTGGGCGTTAAAGGTCATAAATTGCAAATTGAAAACCAAGAACGTTTTGTTTGTAGCAGCGGAAGCTCGCAGCGATGGCACAGTGCTGCCCCATCCCTCAGCCCATACAACACAGTTCCCTCATACAGAGCAGAGGAGGTGGTCGTGTTCTCATTTGCATCTTTGGGCCTCCCCTTCTCTCACAGGCACATCTCACCTCTTTCTGTTTGTTTTCGGGCAGTTGTTGTCCCAAATCTCTTGTCTGAGGAGAGTTCAGGTCTCCACCTGAAACCAGCGTGTGGATAAGGTCAAGAAGCAGTGCCCAAAGATTCAGTTACAAACCTGCTAAAAATCACAGGGAGATGAATTCCACTGTTTTCTAACTACAGTTAAGCACGCAGCGAGGATATTAACTACCTCCCCGGCCCTATTGATCTTCCTGTCTCCTGCTACTACTGGAAACAATTAGAGGTCAATAAGCAACATGAGATGAAATTTACGGCTGTCAGATAAACCATTTGGAAATATTTCCTTGCCCTTTTACATCAGTAGCTCTGTCAATACTGCAATCAAATATTTTTATGGAAAAGCAAGTATCTTAGAAATATATCTGTTCTACCCCACGGATTGGGAGCACAGCACGTAAATACACAGCCAACGGCCAGCAGAGCAAAATCCAGTGTACAAATAGCAGGAAGACTTCGTTCTAACATCACCATCCATCCAGGAGCAGTGTTAATGCATTTACCCTCTCGGTGACCCTGCGAGTAGAAATAAGAAATCTTTCTTCTGGGCTAGGAAAGGAGGAAATGGGGGCAGGAAGAGGTTTCTAAACAGTGCACGTGCAGTGACCCATGGGTGAGGCTGTGGAAATGGATGTGCAGTTCCACTGCATTGGGTGCACGTGTTGGGCACGTGTGTTGCATGTGCACTTTGGGAGTGTGTGTCGGTTGCACACGTTGGCTGCACACACCAAATGCTCGTGCTGGACTCTCCTGGATGCACGTGTTGGGTGCAGCCCTTGGGCAGCTTGCACACATGCACTGGGTGCACGTGTTATGGGTGCACATGCATTTGTTGTGTGCACATGTTGGGTTCACACGTCAGACATGTGTTGGATGCATGCAGTAGACACCTGCAACCACACCAGGACCTCATGGCAGCTCTGCGTGCACTGTGAATGCTCCCCTGAAGGACCTGGATGGCCACGGGACCAGACGTGGCATGGCCACGTTGCCATGGCATGCTCCTGGGGTCCCATCCCTGCAGCCATCGCACCCCTGCAGCCCGTGGCCAGGGTGAGAGCACAGGACGGGGGCAGGGACAGGACGGATCACCATGCTGACTGCTGCTATTCAGGCCGCCCTGGCCCTTTCTGTGCTTTTCCATGAGCCTGGGGCAAAATCACAGCATCTGAGGCAGGCACAGAGGCATCCCAGGAACGGAGCACTCCCGCCCTAACCCCCAGCAGGAATGTTGGGGATTCAGGACAATGCACTGGAATCTAATTTTGCTCGTGGCAGGAGATATTCAACCTGAAGACATGCACAGTTCTTACATTAAAAGAAGCCATAATGTCTACGCATACATGACAGATTTACTAAAGAAGCAATTCACTGCAGTGCCATCAAGCAAGTGTACATACAGCTCAATTTTGCAAGGCATCATTCACGGTACATTTAGTAAGGCTCTGGGATGAATAGGCTGAAGCATTCTTTTGCTATTTATCTCCTATTTTCTTTGCTTGTTAACTCCTCCTCCCTGAACTCGGCTGTCATTGCCTTCCCATCCCTCTGAACCAGCTCTTTAGAAAGGAGATCTGGTTTTAGGCTTTTTCTACACTGTAGGGCCTGCTGCTGGGGGTGAATGTAGACACTCTCTCCTCCACCTGCAAGATCCCAGCACGTGCTCCTGCAGCTCTACCTGCAGCCCTCAAGCCCTCCCTGCAATCCCACCCCATGTGTTTCTCCTTCCTGAGGGTGATGCTGGTGGTCACTCTGGGTGCTGTGTGCCCACTGTGGGTGCATAGATGAGCATCCCAAAGTACCAAGATCCCCAGACTGTTCCCTAGCTGCCAGATCATTGAAGGTCTCATTGGAACACTCACCAAAGGACCTCATTTCCCATCCTGCACTCCCATGGGAGCATTCAGTCCCTAGCCATGGCTGGTAAATGGCAGAAGGAACACATTGGCCTCATCCCGTATCCCTGCCCTGGCCCATTGGGCCAGCATCACCCACAGGGCACCCTTCAAAGCACACTGGGATTAGAGATCATTCTCTCATGATGACCAGAAAACATGAAATTTCTGCAGCAATACCACATCTCCATCCTCATCTCCCCACCCCCTGGGAGCTGGAAGGGCACACCCTCACTCAGCCAATGTGCTTACATGAAAAGAGCTGAGCTGGTTCCCCCTCAAGCCTTCCTCCCTGCAGGCTGGGCTCTGCTCTTCCCCAGGTCCTGCTGTGCCCTCTCCACCTTCAGAGCTGGTGGGACAGCACGGCTGCTTCCTCCTGATGCACTGAGCATCAGATGGAGGGGAGACATACATCTGTGCCTGCACGCCGCTGGGAACAATTTTGTCGACAGCACTTTAACATCCAAGTGATGCTCATAGCAGCTGGTAGCAGGAGTGCTGGGAGCTGCAATAAAAACACTTTTATGGAATAAATCACCTTGCATTTGCATACGCAGTGCATGAAAGCACGCACTCAGATGTTGACACTGAACACTCCACGTATCTGGGCCTGGGCTGAAAACAACAGAGGGAATAATAGAGCGGGGAAATAAAATCAACAATAGTACATTTTCTGGGCTTTACCAGGTGGCAAAGGAAGGCTGGAGTGGAAAACCTCCTCCGGTCAGAGCCCTGCTCCTAGGTCATGCAGCAAAACATCACCGTGAGGGTGCAGTGGGCAGACAGAGTAGGGCAAGCACAGATCACAGCACAGATCCCATCGCCAAGCCTGCAGGCTGCAGCAAGCACCCTGTGGGCTCAGACACACGTCCCACAGTTCCATGAGCATGACATAGCAGCCAGAAGCTGCCAATCCATGGCCAGATATGGAAACCTGCCCTGAAGGCCGTAATCCTCCAGTGCTCGGTAGCTGCACAGGGTGATTTCCATCCCATTTATGAGCCCTGAGTAAGCCACGAGTATGACAGTGTCTGTCTCCAAAGCCATGCTGGCAGCTGCATGGGGGCTGGGCTGCTTGGGCCCACACACACCTAGCTCTGCACAGAAAGGGGAAGGCTCCAAGCGATGTCTTCCATCCCACAGACACTCCCCAAGGGCCTTTCCATAAGGAAACAGGTCAAGGTCAGAGCTACTTCCCAGCTCCCGGTGGGTCTCCTTGCCCAGCCAGCACCAGGCAGGGAGCAAAGCCCCCAGCCCTGTTGGCAGGGCACTGTGGGGTCTGGCCATGCAGAGCATCACCCCAGGTGCAGCAAGCACTGGAGCACATCACTTACCTGACCCCAACCCCAGAGCTCAGGGCTGCAGCAGCCTCTCTCACCAGCCCCCACCTTCCCAGCTGCAGAGCCCATTGGGAGCCTCCCCTCACACAAGTCAGTAATGCACTTTTCCTTCCCAAACTCTCGAGCAGTGATGCATGGGAGTGCTAACAGCCTGCGAGCATCTCATGCATCATCTGCTTTGCTCGTTATTAAAGGGACGAGTGCAGGCTCGGGAGGGCCAGCTCCTGGGGAGGAGCACACACATGCTCAGTGCGTGGGGCCGTGGGATGTCTGGGGCTGCTCGGGCAGACAAGAGGAAGGCCAGCACACCAGCATCACGTCTGGATGTTTTGCATTAGCTCTGGCACCGTGCCTCTCAGTTGCCCTATTCGTGTTCCTTTTAGAGAGACCATTGGCAGAGAACGGTGTGCCTTGAGATTGTCAGAAGCGTTCACGGGTTGAAACAAGGAGGAGAGAAGACAATTCGGATACTGGGTTATTCAGAACTGGGCAGGGACACGGTGTGCTCATGCTGCACAGACAAAGGTCTTGTCCCTGTTTCTCAGAGCTGGCGCCTTGCGAAAATCCCATATCAACCCCTCCTGCAACCCCACAGCGAGCTCAGCCCAGCACTGCAGTCCATCGGGCACAGAGGGAGCGCTGGGCACCATGTGCTGTGATCCTGCAGGGGAAAAACTGAGGGTCCACATTCTAAAATACCAGAGCTGATGGGGACACGGTGTGAGCAGCACGGGGAAGGGGCCGAGCTGTCCTTGCAGCAGGCAAGCAGTCCTCTGGCTGCTCCCAGAGCAAACATCACCACTTCCATACGGAAGCCCTTATTTGAACAATGGCAAAACCTTTCTTTCACCGAATCTCTTCAGTTTTGAAGACCCTGTGATGAGCAGAAAGCCCTGAGGATGCAACAGGGGGATGCACGGAGCAACCTGTTGCAGCTGAATGTCTTGGAGCAGGCAGGGCTGGGGCTGAGTGCAGCAGCCCCTGTGCACTAGAGCTGTCTGAGTTTGCCAAGCACAGTGCAAACTTTGCAGCCACGCTCAGCCAAACCAACCAGAGGAGCACCCAAAGCCCTCTGACTGGAATCTTTACACTGATGAGCTTTGGCTGTGCTGGTTGTTGATGGGACGGGAGCTTGATCACCTCTGCTAATGTGATCTTGGCTCAGCTGCGAATGGAGGGGAATTCAGAGGACGCATTTGATTCAGGGAGTGAACAGGTAGGTATCGGTGTGCTCCCAGGCTTTGGGCTCTTGGTGACACCTGAAGAAGCTCCCAGCCCTGTGCATCCCCCTCCTGGCTCCGTGCATCCTCTTGCCGCGTGCATCCTCCAGCAGCACCTCGCAGGAGCAGCCCCGTGCAAAGCTCCGGGTTAAAAGCATCCCATTCACTGGGCCTTTTCTAAAAAAAAAAAAAACCAACAACAAAAACCCACAACCAAACCATTATTTACAGCCCCTACCTCCTCAAGGGTGAATTAGCAGCCACGTCGTTAAGCACAGACAAAAGCCTTTAGGCAGGCTGAGGCAGGGATATTTACAGCCCCTCCGGGGTGGAGACCCCCACCCCCCTCCCCGTGAATGCAGCCCTTCGGCAGCTGCTTGCCCTGCGCTGGGACCGCGTATCCAGGAGCAGCCCCGTCCCCGGGAGACACGCGGGGCCACGCTGACCCCGGCACCGCTGCGTGCCCGCCGTGACACGGAAACCTATTAGCGGTCTCGCTGGGAGATTCCCATTAGCTGAAAGGGAGAAGGCCATAAAAACAAACAGCGCTGCCGCCCTCCCACCCGCATCCTTCGCGCTGCCGTCCATCCTGGGTCGGTGTAAATCACAGAGCATCCCCCCTCTCCAGGGGGAAACAGGGAGCCCCGTCCCTGCGTGCCTCCTCCCCGCACCCCTCTTTCGGGTGATCCGGGGCTGTGTTGAGCCCCTGCAGCGCCATTGGGGCTTTTTGAGTTCGACCTTCACAGCATCATCACGTTCATGCGGTTCGGGGCTGAGCAAGCCCGATCTCCCCGCACGTAATTCAATAACGGTTTGGAGAGCGAGCTCCTCGGGTGCTCGTGTTGTCATGGAGCCCGTGAAATAAGATTAATCGGGGCAGAGGAAAAGAAAGTGAGAAATCAGAGAGCGGGAGGGGGGAACGAGAGGAGCTGAGGAGGATTGGCATCGAATACCAATGCCGCTCTCAACTGGAGCTCTCCGGACCTCTCACCGCGCTGAGAGCTGAGCTACTCCTTCGCAGGAGGAGCAGCGTGCTGCTGCGCTTGTGGGCTCACGCAACAACCGAGGTGCTTTGCAGGGGTGGGGAGCGAAGGCACCGGAAAATGCTGCGGGTTGTTTCTGTCCCACCCCACGGAACACAGCCCTCCCAGCTCCTCGCCCGGGGCGTGTGCCGCGCTGCCTTGATTAATTGCGTTAATTAGGGCAACGTGGGAAACATGAGAAACGCTGTAAATCTCTCGCGAAGAAGAAAATAATTCCCGAATTGATTTTGAGCAAGCAGAGAGCAAGGGGCAGAGCCACGGGCAGAGCAAAGAATAAGCTCTGCTGGCTCCTTCCATTGAGTTATTTAAACCCAAGGGGATTGCTTGGGCTCCATCCTCAGCACAGGTCTCTGTGCCCAGCAGACAGAGGGAGCTCAAGCAGCCAGGGAACCCCACATGGTGCCCAACCCTTCCACCTCCATCCCTGGCATGCAGCTCTCCATCCCTCTTCCTCGGGATTTTGGCCATTCCCTGAAGAAACGGAACCATCCTGCCTGGGATGTGCGGGCAGGAGGCGTTCCCGAGGTGTAACCAGGATGCAGCTGGGAGCCCAATTGCTGCTCCTTTGCCGAGGATGCTTTGCCTCACATCACAGCCGTGGGCACGGGGAGGGGTGCTCAGTGTCTCTGCTTCACCACCTGCCTGCAAGCTTTAATGAGTGCTTGCGCTGGTCAGCTCTAATTGCTGTTATTCTACGGGGGCCAGAAATAGTCCCATTAACCTTTTACCTTCAGACAGCACCTTCTTTCCCGCGAGTTATTAAAGGCTGAGCTCAATTCCAACTTTGAAAACAGCAGTAATTAAAGTGCTTTCCCCGTGCCACCTTGGGCTGAAGTGGAGTTCTTCAGAGCTCTTGTAAAAAACATCACGTGGATAAAAATATGCCCGAGATGCAGAGCTGCCGCGTCTGCAAGCAGCTGCCTGTGCAGGGGACACAGCCCTGAGCCCAGCCTGGCACGTTGCAGGGCTTCACACTGCTTATAGGGCACCCACCTTGCAGCTGTGGGGCACCACTAAGTGCCATCATGACATAGGATGGCAGGAGGCAGCACTGCACCCAACCCCCATCATGGGTCAGGGGGTGGATATGGGTTTGTATCTCCCTCCCGTTTAAGGAGGGCTGGGGTTTGTTCCACCCACAGCCCACCCAACACACACACACACTCAGTGGATGAGAGTCCAAGAGAAGGGGAAAAAAAATAAGGGCTTTTTAAATAGAGCCTTTCAAAAGGAAGGAGAGCGACCTTCTTCTCAGACCTCCTTAGTGCTGCTCTCAACATCTTCCATCAGGAATCACTCCAGAGATCATTTAGAAACGCTTAGCTGATAATTTAAGCTGATAATTAGAAAATGATTTATTGACAGAAGCTTTAGTGGAAAGAGATGTTCGAGGTTCACGTTGAATCTGTGAAAGTCCTCGTTCACCTCCTTTAGACTCAAGTATGATTTATAGCCAACCCTAATACCTGGAGGGGCGAGTGGGAATAAAACCTCCGTAGCTGCCATGTTTCCCTGCAGGGATAAACCCTCCTCAGTTGTTATGTAATGGGGACAGGGTCCAAGCAGTCCCAGTTCAATTCTCCATCACGTGTGAGTGCAGAGCGTGGCCCTGGGCAGCCTGACCCCACAGCCAAGCTCAGAGGGGAGCAGGGACAACCTCTCAGTCACAGGAAGAGGCAATTAAAGCAAACGCCTCTTGCAAAAGAAGGAAAACTTTGCTTCCTGCAGACTTGACAACAGATTCTGCTCTTGGCAAGGCCAGAAGAAACCCGGGGAAATGCCATTGATTGCAGCAGAATTGCTTCTGCTTCCTTCTTAGCAGCTGCTCTCGGTCACAAACCTTCCCTTGCATGCCCTAAATAAGCTCTGCCAGCAGTGGCGATGGAGGCAGAAGAGATCACATGCGATGCCCACCTCTAGGCAGCCCCACGTTAATTCAATTAGCGTTTGCAGCGCCCACAGATTCACCTGATGGGAGAAAACAAACATTGCCAGAGCTGCTGCTCCCCCAGAGGAGCTGTCGTGCATCACTAAGCTGCGCTGAGGATGGATTATCCTTTGGGTGTTTGCTTCATCTCACCGTGCTACACAACCGCTGCCTCCTCTCCCCTGTCACGTTTGTTTTGTCAGCTGGACCTGAGGCAGTGAGAAGGGCTGGCGGGGGGGCGGGGGATTGCAAGGAGGGGCCGAGGAGGAGGAGGAAGGCTGCACAGCATCACCCCTATACCCCAACGGGAGTTGGGTATGCAAGCTGGGAAACTTGCACTCTACACAGCCCCATAGCACTGAACAATAGGACTTCAATCGCTGTTTAATTTAGATGGGAGAGGATAACTCCCGCGCGTTTATTAAATATCAATTAGTTGCTTAAGTTACATTTGTCAAAGCTCAGAACGGCGCTAGAGATGCACATCGGGCCTCCGTTAGGCCTCAATAAGCACCGTACACCCTCCTCCTGCCACCCCACAGTGGAAGGCAGCCCACAGCACCCCGTCCTCTCCGCACCCCACAGCACCTGAGCTGCACCGTCCGTGCATGCCATGCCCCGCAGAACACCACCGTGCGCTGCGGGATTGTTGCAAACAATGAGTTTCTTTCTCCCCCCCCTCCTCCCCGCACCGCGTTCCCATGGCATGAAGGTCAGGAGGAAAGCAGATTTATTAAAGCATAAACAAACCGCATAAATGCTTATGGTAATTCCACTTCCGTTAAAAATAGCGGTTATTTTTAAAGCTACTTTAAATTATCTCCTTTCTAATGAAAACTCGCATGTAATCTGTTAGTGAGGGATGTCTGTTGAGCCATGAATTATTCAAAGAAGTCTCTGTTCTGTTATCTGAGTCTCTGGAGATTATTCCCACCATTGTCCGTTGTGATGGGTCATTATGCACTCTGTGAATTTAATCTTTCAGGCTATCCAGCAGCACGGGGAGGGGGGGGAGAAATGTATGAATAACAATTTTCCTGTAATAACCTTCAACTAACCTTTCAACCAGAGTGAGTAATTCCAATCCTATTTTCACATCAATGGAAGAGTCAAAGCCAGGCAATTATCTCTTATCTGTTCCATAACCCTCCCCCTTTAATTTTTAAAAGGGATGTTGAAGTACTTACTGGAGGCAAGGAGAAGAAAGGAGGCTGGAACGAGGCACGGGCAAATTTTGATGAACAGTGATAGGGGTCTGCTTAGATAATTATTAATTTCTACCCCCCTCCTCCCCCCTCTGCATTCCTCCGTGCCTGCTGGCACACCAGTTGCCTCCATCCCTCGGTGCAGTGGCTGTGATCCCCGCCATCCTCGCGGCCCCACTTTGCCCCCAGATCAGAGCAGTGGGGACAACATTGCCTTCAGAGCATCAACTTGGCTCCTGGGGCACAAAGCACCTGATTCTGGGAAGAGGAGAGCAGGAAGCCCACCCATCACCTGCGTTTGAGGACAGAAGCAGAAAACACTGCCTGGAAAGGCAGTGGGATCCTCGAAACCCAACTTGTGTTCCACCAACATCACACTACGGAGAGCAGAGAGACTCCAGAGAGCACAGGGATGGAGAGATGCCCATCTCTGTCATCACACACAGAGGCTCAGGCCGCCCTACAGCACAACGCACGGCTGCAGCATCACAGACCCATAGGGCTCAGCCCCCCTCTGGTGTCACCCCATGGCACGGGGACCCCCATCACGCATCCTCGTGGTGCAGGAGCGTTGCAAGCCGCCCCCTGGTTTTGTTATAGTTTGCTCAGCCCGGCACCACACCAGCACTGTTTGAAGGTCAGGGGTTTGTGATGATAAGCAAAGAATGAGTGAGCTGATTGCCAGCCGCAGCCGCTCCGCTGGGAATTTCTATGGGCTGAACTCCGGAAAAATACCCTCTATGCTTCAGGAAGAGACACGTATCTGTGAGTGGAGCTCGGGCCGGGATGGCCTTGGTCCCACCCCAGCTCCCTCTGAGCTCAATGTGCTTTTCTCACGTGCTCAGAAATGGGGAGGAATAAACAACTCCTTCACCACCTCCAAATCTAACGACAGCAGTGCCTGCCTGTATCACCTGTCACACCAACCTGCTGCTTGCAGGGCCTCCCAGGACCTCAGGATGAGACCCTCCGTGGGGAGCAGGCTCCTGGCCCCACTCTGTGCCCCAGGGCTGTCGCCAGCAGCCGTGGGTGGGGCTACACAACTTTTCCCCCCCACCCCTCAAGTAATTCTCCTCTGCAGATGAAACCACACTTATGGAGTGGGAACCCCAACATTCTTTAGGATCCCATAGTGCTTCTGAGCCCTCTGTGGTGAAAAACTCCAACCCAACATTCCCAGGAGGACTGGGATGGTGTCCTGTGCATCCCATGCCACGGGTGGGTGCTATGTCCACGCTGGGGACCCCACATTGTGCTCAAACCTCATACCACTGCCATGCAAATGCACCATCCTGAGGACTCTCACCTCTGATCCTTTCTGCTTCTCTCTCTCAGGGTGGGTTTCAGCCCCTTAGGAAGACCCCTAGAGCACCTGCTCTGAATTTAAAGGCCTTGAGATTTAGAGGCTGTGCACCTGTGGGGCTTTAGGGGAAGCAGGTATTGCCTTCAGGGCAATTTCAGGTGTACACCCATAGCAAAGCAACTCAGCCCAGACTGTGTCGGAGGAGAGGGAAGGTCCCGGCTCAAACAGGGTCTATGGCACACACATCTATCTGCAGAGGAGAGTCCCAGCTGTGGGTTTGCTGTGTCCTGGTGGATCCCTGCTGCTATTGCTGCATCCATCCATGCAAAGCCCCTTCCCTCCCCTGGAGGTGTCTACCAGCCCCATGTCTGCACGCACTGTTTCCTTTAGGAGCAGAAATACCACCGGGGTAACCGGGGCCGTGTTGCCAGCACTGCACTGCGAAAGGATCGCATTTGAAAGTCTAATGGCAGGCATATTCCTCCTAATCAGAGCAGTAATTTCATGGGCAAAACACCCCATTGTTTTGCAGAGAATGGCAACCGGGAAACAAGAATGCCGCATTAAACATTAATTGTATCGGTGCCCAGACATTTAAGAGGGCAGGGACTTCTCAGAGCAGCGCGCAGCCGAGTTTCTGGGACGGTCGTCTTTAAGAGGGCTGGAAGGGGATGAGAAGGCTGGGGCCGCCAGCTGGCAGGCTGTCCGCTCCGGATAAATGCGGGCCATTGTTCAGGAGCTTTTACAACAGCACCATCAAGCAAAGGGGGAAAAAAGAATGGGGAGAAAAAAGATCAGCTGGCAGCGTGAAGGTGAGGGCAGGAAAAGGATGCTCTGCGTGGGGCTGCTGGTGTGGTTAGGGTTACAGAGGTTAGGGTTAGGGTTGCAGGGGTTAGGAGTTAGGGTTGTGGTGAGGGGGTAGGAGTTTGGGTTAGGGTGAGGGGAGCAGTGCCACTGAGACCCGTCCTGGGCACCCTCAGCGTGCAGTGCAGATGGGAGCTGGGTGCTGGGCTTCACACGCTGTACATCAGCACAGGAAGTCTGTGTGGCCGCATAGAGCCCGTGTCACAGCCCAGCAGGGAAGGCGAACAGTCAGGCCTTGTTTTGGGGGAAATTCTTTCGCCTTGAGCTCCGCCAGCCACGCATCTGTGCAAACCAGCCAGGCTGCTCCCATGCGTGGCCAGACCCAGTGTCCGCAGCCCGACGCCGAGGGCAGGTTGCGTTGGCTGACCTGTTTCCTCCCCATGTCGCTGGGTTTGTGCTGCTCTGAGCCGATTCTGGAGCTGGAGGTGTTGCTCAAATGCTCTTGCTGCACGTGTCCCAACACGTCTGCAGGCGTCAGTGGCTGTCTGGCCAGCAGAATGGCAGAGCAGGGCTGGCCAAGGCTCTATAAATGACTTAGTTAGTCACCCAGACGGGATCTCCGTGCCGCATCTCCAAAATAGCTGTAGGCTGAGAACAGACTTCTAAAAAGCAATGAGGAGAAAAAAAAATCAACAGAGAATGCAAATAGAGCAGGGTGAAAATGGAGAAGTTCCCAAAGTCGGAGCAATTCTGTGCTCACTGATAGATGAAGGGTAGTTTTCTGTCGATGGGGTTGGAAACGAATGGCTGGGTTGGTGGAGAGAGGCTGGGGGCATTGGTTGTTTCCTGTGCTGTTTGGTCTCAGGCTGTCCCCAGGAGCTCAGCCCTGCTGCACTCTGCTGCTTCACTTTTCTCATTTGTTTAGTCTGTGACTACAAGTACAGGATTGCAGTCTGCAGTGCCAACAGTGATGAGCACCAGCCTGGATCTCCAGCCCTACACGTAGTCCTCAGATGAGGCCCTATCAGCATGTCGTAGGATAATCAGGGTTGGAAAAGACCTCTGAGATGCCCTAAGCCCAACCCCAGCCCACCCCCACCATGCCCACTGACCACTCCCTCAGTGCCACATCTCCACAGTTCTGGAATACCACTGGGAATGGTGACCCCACCGCTGCCCTCCCAGCATGCTGTGCCCACACCAGGGATTGAAGTGATCCTGGCTTGGTGGTGACCCAGGACACGCCTTGTCCCTCCTGGAGATGCAAAACTGGGACAGCTGTGGCTGGAGGGATTTGGCCTTGCTGGAAAACATTTGGAGAAGCAGTGCATCGTTCCCCCTTCTACAGCAACCCCACGAGCAGCACCAAGCTCTCCTCACATCCCCCAGCTGGCTTCCCAGTCCAGCTCATCCCAGGAACCACCGAAGGTCCCGTGGCTTGGATCTCTCCACTTGATATTTCTGGACTCCTCAGACATGAACTTGTACAAATACTGATGTTGGATTAAGACCCAACACTTGTGCTGTAAAATTATGCCCTATCAACAACTATGTTTCCTCCAGAGGAATGCAGTATGTGTTTTAATGACTCCAGTTGGCTTTAGAGCCTGAAACACAATTGCACTGCCCGTGGCCAAATTTCCACTCAGACGATTTTTAAAAGCGCAGCCTCACGTCTAGGATTAAGGTTGTCTGGATCCCAATCCTCACAGCCCCTGTGGGAACCCGATGAGCACTCAGCACAGCTGCTGTGGCTCAGAGACATGGCGAGGTGCTGGGACCTCTGGTGTGGGTCAGCCCCACTGCTTCAGTAGAGGGCAGCAGTTTCGGGGGTCACTGGAAGGGTCCACCATGGCTGGGTGCCCTGGAGATGCCGTAGAGGATCCACTAGGCAGCACTGGGGGCACAGTGTGTGCTGTGCAGAGCACCGTGGATGGGGTTGACCTGATGTACCAAAGTGGTGGTGAGAGCAGAAGTATCTCAAGCAGAGCTTGGACCTCAGTGCGTGGTCCTCCCCAGTGAGATCTGCTCATGCTGCTGGGCTGGGAGATACTGTGCCAACTGGATTCCACCTGACGGAGGAGAAGAAACGATGCCAAGCCAGAGAGCAGGGGTGGAAGCGTAGAATCATTTGAGTTGGAAGGGACCTCTACAGATGTCAGTTGCCTGAGAGCAGGAGAGCCTGCATGAAGACCTGAGCAAAGCCAGCTCTGCAGATGAAGCCCACAACAGCACTGATGGTAGTAACGACAGAAGCTCCTCTTCTCCCCTTCACCTTGCAATGAGGGAGCAGAGCTCAGGTCACTGAATCCCCATCCCATTGTGTGTGGGGACATGGGGAGCACCCAGCTCACACCGCCAGCTTGGGATCTGCGGTCCCCCACTGTTCTGGAACCACAGAGGCAGTGTTTGCTGGCGCAGATTCACCCCTTCCCCATCGGCCCACAAAGCAAAGCCCCCAGGGTGCCTCAATCCCAGGTCCCATTCCCATCCGTCCCCTCCTGCTCTGGTGCTGAGCATACTGCTCAACACGAGCGCTAACGAAGCAGCGAAGACGAACATTTTGTCAGCGCCGACGAGGGGAGCTTTTATTAAAACAACACCCTCTCCCCTCAAAAAAAGAAAGAAAACCCACCCAAATTAATTGGGACAGCTTCCAAATGAGCCTTGGCGATGAAAGCGGGGCACGGCGGGAGGCAGGTGTGCACGCAGAGCTCCGAGGGCTGCGTGCAGGTAATTGCAGAGACAATGATTTAGAGCGAAGCGCGGAGAGGGTTTCGGAAACCATGGCACCGGGTCCCCACGGTGCTCATTAAGGTTGTACAGATTGCATTTCCCATCTCCCCGCCAGCCCTCCAAAGTGCCTGTTATTAATTCATAAAAACATTGTGAGAGTGATTGAATCCAATGATTACTGGAGCAGGCAAACACGAGAGAGGGTAAAATATTCTGTGTCTCTCTATCAAAGCTCTCCGAGCATGAGAAACAGGGGAAAAAAAAAAGAAAAAAGAAAAAAGGAGTGTTGTGAAATATTAATCAGAGCTGTTTGCCCCTGGGCAGAAAGCGGGGAACAGTGCAATCAATGTAGCAAGAGCTTTCCCGGTGACATCTATTTGAGAAGCTGATTACTGTGGGTAAACACAGCTAAATATTCTGGATCTTTGGGTTTCACCTCTCGTGTCGCCGCTGAGATCCGATTCCCTTATCAGCACTCTGCAGGCATGACCCGGGGGATCTGGCAACCACTCTCACTGCCTTTGGAGGAGTGAGGAGCAGAGGGATGGGGCCTGACAGGGACTGCTTCAATTGCGTTATGAACATTACAGCAGGGAGGAGAGCATGAGAGGCATTGCGGGAGCCCTGGCAGACCCCAGGATTTATTGCCTGCTTCGGTCCCGGAAAGTGTAACTAATGGATGGAAGACACACAGTGAGCACAAACAATTAATAGAAAATTACCAGAAAGCAGCACATTAGCATCGTTACAGCCAGATCTGGAAGTGCTGTCCCTTGAGTCCGGCAGCAGTGCAGGAGTTCAGCCCAGAGAGCACTCCCACAGCTGCACAAACAGCACAGGGCACGGGAAGGGCACCTCTGCCGCCCGTCGCTGTCGTCCTGTGCTTCTAATGGAGCTCTCACCATGAAGGTTGTCATTAATTAGCTGTGCAGACTAATCTAATTGTTTCAAATGTACCTGAATGGGATGGAACCATGCATGCAGTTGCACCCCCATCATGATAATGTCCCTGGCCACGTGTGGGCACTCCTCCCAGCCAAAGTTCTTCTTCCTTCCTTGTTTTCTGAGCTGGGTTTGTCCATCATTTCCAAACATTCTGAAAACCCAACAGTGTGAAAGTGTTTTTCTTCCCAAGACCAAAAACACCACAACATCAGTTCTCCAAGAAAACCTCTCCAGTTCCCTACAGGACCACTCCGGTTCCCTACAGGAACGAAAGAGAAACCATTTGCTCCCAAAAATCCATTTTTCAATTAAAAAAAAAAACCTTCAGTGGAATTTTTCAACTGGTTCTCGTTTTCAGGAAGCCGTTAATTACTCGTCACGCACTCTTAAAATAATTATCCCCTTGCACTTCCAACTTGAGCAGAGCTGTGGCCCACACAGGCGCTGCCGCCCCGTGCAGCCTTTGCAGTGCGCAGCCAAAGCAAACGGCTCTGGGAGCGGAGTGTGGATCTCTCCCAGATGTTCGGGCATTAAAATAAGCATTAGGAAATGTGTGCAAGAGTGATGATGGAATCCTTTCATTGTCAAACTTTCCTGGCTTGGCAGCAGCGCCGGGGCTGGCGCTGATCGGGGGAGAAGCCGTAATGATGTCGACGGAGCGGTGCGTGAGTACGAGCTGTTTCCAGGGATGTTTTTTGCTAAACATGGTGTTTTGCTTTCAACAAGGCTAGCTCTGTGAGGAGGGCTTTTCCTGAGCAGAAAGGGCTTCAAAAAGCAGGCTGGAAGGAGGCTGGTGGCCACGGCTGGGGCTCGAGGGGTGCCACTGCTGCCCCCAGCACCCTGAAAGATGGGCCCAGGGGGATGCAGAGCTCGTACAGGGTGAAGGGAGGACGGATCCTTCCGAGACAGCAGTGAGAAGGAAGCCCTCATCCCTCCCAGAAGCTGAAATAGCAAAAAGAAACGTGTGACCAAAACGTCTGCTTCCAAAAGTGAACGATGAGTTCTTGCTCGGCGCTCCCGTCCTCCTGGGGAGCGGCGGATAACTGGAAGCAGCTGTGTGTGTGCGAGTCTGCAAGAGCCTGTGTTCCTCTCGCTCTCATCTGCGGTGCTCGACTTTCTCCCAGTTGAGCTCTGAGCTCCAGAAATGTGCGTGCAAAACCCCAGGCTCCCCTTTCCCCCAACTTGGAAGCTCCCAGTTCCCTGAAGCATGAGCAAGCGTTGCTGTTTCCCTTGGGGTTGGCCAAAGAGCCGTGAACTCACGCCGTGGAACCTGAGCTCTCCTTATTCAGAGCACACACAGAACCCATTGATGACCTCACAGCTCGTCTCCCGCTGCCCAGCAGTTACAATGACTTTTCCCCCATGCTCATGAAACCCTGGCTTTCTTTTTCTAACCCCCTGTACATGCATGCCTTTCCAATTTGGTCCGATCCTGAGTCATCTGAGACTGCAGCAACCACAGCACAGAGCACAGCAAGCGCTTGCCGAGCAGAAGGGAGCCTCTGCTTCCTTGGTTTCCTTGGGTTTGGACTCAGCCTGAATGCTGTCACACAGGTTGCGATGCCCCTCCACCCCCAGCTCATTGTACCCATTCAACCCAACGACCTGGACATCCCTATCAGGTGCCTTACTGCACGTTGCCTTCTGCAGAGTGATTCAGGTACTGCCATGCCCAGATTGGTGGCAGAAGCACTTTGGGTCTAATTGCAGAGGAGTGCACATATTCTATATATACATTCGGACAATTTAAGTCCAAACAGGAGAATGTGACTGCAGGGTGAAGAGCAGCATTGTCCTTATGTAACAATGAGACGTAAGATGTAGAGCAGTAAATAGAAGTGGGTGGATCTGAGGAGGTCTGGGTGATGGAAACCACCCGTGTGTACAAAGCTGGGGAGGAACCTCGGGGCAACCCACACTGCTCTGCTGTCTGACGGGAGCAGCCCCTCCTGCAGCGTGTTCCCTCCAGGTCCCCACGGAAAACAGGAAATGTGCCGTTGGATGGGAAGAAATCGGCCACATTTTTGACCTAATAAAAAGGTCCTAAAAATAAAAAGGACAGACATGGGACTTGGCCATCGCTGAGCGCAGAGAAACGAGCCTGGGTGAGTGCAGGAACACACAGCCACGGAACCAACAGCAGCACCAGGCCACGTGCTATGGGGTTTTGTGCATGCAGACATCCTGGATAACCTCAGGGAGTGCACAGGGATCCACCCGGGACACCTCTGCTGAGCAAGACTGAATGACTTAGTGTTAGGGTTACACTTAGGGGTACCTCAACATGGTACCCAGCATCGGTGCAGCGCACCGTTTTGGAGAGGCATTGCATTCTGAGGAGGGACCGTGTCTGGGACAGCATGCCCCATGGGGGCTCTGCAAACACAAAGGGGCACCGCCAGCATCGGATGCAACCTGCAAACCCTGCAGCCCCGGCAGCTCTCCCACCCCCATTCACCCCGACGTCGGGGAGCAGCCAGCCCTGCTGCTCAAAGAACGACTTGTCTAAATATTTTCCTAAACAAACAAGGCCAACTGCGAGGTATTCCCTAAAGAAACTTGGAAAGGTGTTTGTACTCGGGAACACGGAATGCAAATGCAGCAGCTGTCTGGAGCTGCACACAGCGATAGAGATGCGTTTAATATCTTCACCCGGTGATCAAGCACCGTTGAGACAATGCTGCTTCAATCAGTTAGCATGTGGCTGTGAGAGCTCAACCCACTATTAGTGCTGCCAATGGGAGAGCAGCCCCAGCACCACCCACCCGGGAGCACCACGCACGGAGCTCGAATGCAGACCAAAATAAAAACCACCCCGAATTCTCGTCCTCCAAGGAAAGGGCACGAAGCAGATGAGAGGCACTCCCAATGCAACGGCACTTTGCTGTTTAATGCGTTCCTCTTGGAGGAGTTCCTGCCCCTTGCAGCCGATTTGCAGCTGTAGGTGTTTTCCCTTCTGGTTGGTCACAGCCTCGGTAGTGTGTTTTTATTATTCTTGTCATTATTATTTCTTTAGAGTAAGATTACTAATTAATTTCTACTCGGAGCTGGCTGGAGAGCCTAAGCTGTGATTTGAGGCAATTCTGCTAATCAATCCCAGTGTGCTTCGCCCTCTGCCCATCCATTGCACTGGCTTTTGCCAAGGAGCAGGGCAGCTGTGGGCTGATTTGTTCCTGCAGTGGTGAATCCCCATAGATTTGTGAAATTCTGTGTGCCTGGATGCTCATTCAAGGAAGCAGGTTTGTTGTGATTTAGCACATTCCCATTGAAAAGGCCTCATCTGGCTAACCAGTGAATGAAGCCAGGACAATGCTGTGAGCATCAAAACCAATGGGGCTGGGACAGCCAGAGCTGAATTCCCAGACTGCAGTAAAGCCCATTCATCCCCCCGCGCTCACAGCAGTTAGAGAAATCATGATCAGTTCACAAATGACTTCTGGAATAAAGAAAGGGCCTGAGTCATGAGATAAAGAATTTGCAGTCAATGGTTTGCTCGGTTCCAGGCACAATGGAAAGAGGGAGAAAGGAGGGCCACAAAAAACCTTCATCCTGTTTGCCGAGGAGCTGCCACGTGTTTTAAATGACAACATGCATGCTGATGTCGTGGCTGATTGATAAGGACATCATGTGCAGCTTCAGCCACTCATATGTCCCTTTTTTACAGAACAGAAACCACTTTTCTGATCAAAACACATTTCTTCATGATAAATACGTACAATGTGGGATAGGAAGAACTCTTCTCAGACTTCTTCCCTTCTCAAAAGATGGAAAACGTTGAAGAAACTGGGGCACGGTCCTCCCGAACAGAAACGTGAGGCAGTCATTCCAATTTCGACAGAAGAATCCACAGGAGAATCTCACCCTTCAGAGTTGGCTTCCCCGCGGGGCTGTGGCTCTCCCCGCTTCAGTCAGAGGTGGGCATGCTGCTGCCTGCTTCCAACGGGGACATCCCAAAGCAGCCAGCCCCGTCCCAGCAGCGTCCCCAATGTCTGGGGTTCACTCGGGTAAATGGTTCCGCATTCGGGTTGCCTTAAATAAATAAATATGTTCTTGGAGCTGATAAAGTGCTTTAAAAATTCATCAAAGAGAAAGAAGCTGGCGAGAGACAGCCGAGAGCGTGGCAGGACAGGCAGAGATTTCAGCCTGAAAGCCTTCTGCAAATGTCGGGCACCGCTTTGATTTGTGCTGAGTGTAACGGAGAGCTCTCCCTGCAGCGCTCCGCCAGCAGCGCCGATCCCGGCCATATGGGCTGGAGAACATTTCAAGGGATGTCGTTAATAAGAACTAATTAACCTCCTGAAATGTGCGTGTTGCTGGTGGCCTGATGCATTTATTGACCGAATCCTCTCCGCAGCGCTTGGACTCGGTCTCCCTCTTTCTGCTGCCCACACTCAGTGCTCATCGGCGATAAGGGAGCGAAGGCAACTCCAGCACTTTGCAGAAACGTGGGGACACAGAGGGGATAAGGCAGACAAAGCACTTCACATGGTCCACTACACCTTTAATGTACAGAAAGTAATTAAAATGGGAGACAAATTCATCATCAGTCAGTTCAGTTCAAAGTGCAGCCAGGCCGTATCTTCCTTATGCATGGGTGGCACGATGTGCATATCCGTCATAAAACCTGCATTAAAAATTAGTCAAAGCTGTTAGTACATCACAGCAGACCAGATGGTTTATGCTCTGAAGTGTTTCAGGAACCTCATTTTATTATACATGAATGCCTCATGTCGTAGGCCTGGGCTGATATTTTCATTAAACACACTCCACAAAGCATTACAGCTCTGTTGTCATTTTATTCAGCACGGATGATTTCCTGCACACAGGGTTTATGGTTGCGGGCTTGTCATGGCTGCTCCCGATGCTTGGCACAGCTCAGCACAGCTCGGCACAGCTGGCAATGGCTCAGCTTGGTGCAGCTCTGCCCGGTACAGTTCGGCATGGCTCAGCTTGACTTGGCTTGGCACAGCACAACATGGCTCAGTTCAGCTCATCGTGGCTCAGTTTGGCCCAGCTCAGCATGGCTCAATTTGGCTCAGTATGGGAGGACACAGCACAGCATGGTTTGGCGTGGCTCAGTTTGGCACAGCATGGTTCGGCGTGGCTCAGCCTGGCATGGCTCGATGTGGCACAGTGCATCTCAGCATAGCTCAGCTTGGCCCAGCTTGGCTCTTCATGGCACAACACTGCACAGCACGGCTCCCCGTGGCTCAGCATAGCACAGTTTGGCATGGCATGCTTTGGCACAGCTCAATTTGGCATGGCACAGCCCTCAGCAAAGCCTTACCCACACTGATCAGCAGCAGGGCCAAGCTTCCACCTCCCTCCCCAACCTTGGGGGCTCAGCTGGTGCTCTTAACAGCAGCACTCTCCAGCTGGTTCCAGTTTAGTTTTCCCTTGTGCCAAGCCACACGTGCTCCCAGTGCTCTGGGGATGTGTCTGACCCGTTCTGTGGGAGCCCGGCTGAAGATGAGCATCTGAAGGAGGTAAGAGGAGACAAAGAGCTGCTGATAAAATCTAAATTAATAACTGCAAAGGAGACGCTTGGAGGGCCGTCAGCTGTTGGTGTCAGAGCAGCCCATTAGTGTGGCGTGGCCCTGGATGGGAGCACACCCAGCTCAGCTTTGTGCTCCGTTCACTGCAGGGCAGGGATTATAACAAAGCTGGGCATCTCCGAGTGCTGGGCTGGGCTGCAGCAGCCCACACAGAAACCTCGTGTTTCCACAGCCCAGATCCCAGGAGATGGGCCCTGGGAATGAAGGACCAAACCCAAGGCACAGCACTCTCTGCTCCATCCCTGCCCCTCCAGGATGCTCTGTGTCTGCACACAATGAGAATAATTCAAAGCAAACGCCACAGGCGTGGGCAACCCTCCTTGGTAGAGGACAGCACAATGGATGCGTGACATATTAAATCAAGTTGCCTAATGAGTTACAGAAAGGCCCGGGCTGCCAGAGCTGGGCACGCCGTAGCCAAGCGGTGTTGGGTACCCACCACAGTTGGGTGTGTCCCTCTGCAGCAGCAGTGCCATGGGCTGCCCAAAGTCTCGGGGTTCTAATGAGCCCGGACAAAAATGGACATTAAAAATGCAACCGCTGCTTTTGAATGTGGCTGGAAGAGCCTCAAAAATATGTCAACGGAGATTTTGGGGCGTGCATCTGCTTTAAAAAGCCCTTCCCCATTGAGTGCCTGGTGATTTCCTCGAGCAAGTTTTCCACTTCCTTGGGGGCTGGAGGCCTCGCTCTCTCCGCTGCCATAGCTGTCTTTGAACAACAGCTCAGTGTGTGTGTTCCTTCAGCCGTTTGGAGCGGTAGCTCTTCGGCATTTTGGATTAAGTTTAAATTGGCTCAGGTCATGTGTGTTATAATTTAAAATTTGTTATCCGAGCTCAATAGTCCATTAAAGAAAATACCTCACTGCTGAGAACAATTCGAAACGACCGCGTTCGCTAAGATGAGCCCTGAGATTGAAAAAGAGGGAACAAAATAACATTTCATACCTAAGACACAGTGATCCCTCCAGGTCACAGCAAAGTGCATTGGCAGAGCACCTAACAAGCGTGGCTGCAAAGCTGGGTTAGGGCTGGAGATAATACAGGGGGGGGATAATAAACACTGCAATGAATTCCAGAGCTATGACATATCTATATTTTTTGCCTCTTATTTTCTTTCAGCAGTGAGAATAAACAACATCCATTAGAATGGGGTCATCGAGATGGGCTTTTGGGGCTCGTTCAAAGCATCCGTGTTGGCTGCAGGAATGGGTGCTTTGTGGGAGGACAGGGCTCTGCGTGGTGCACACAGGCAGGGCTACCAATCCCTACCTGGGAACTTCTCCGAGGCGATCCTGGTGTTTCTCCTCTCAAAGCCTTCTTCCGGAGAGAAGCCTACGTTTATTCACATCTATATGACAATGTTTCATCTTTCTTCACGCTTCCACCCTGTTGATCTCAAGCATAACCTCCTCAAGAGGCTGTTTTTCTTAATTCAGCAAGCAAGTTCTGTCTAATTTTGTAAAAGGAGCCCTCCATCCTCCAATCCATCCTAATGCCCAGAGAAGTTTTGGGTGCTCTATCCCTGGAGGTGCCCAAGGTCAGGTTGAGTGAGGCTCCTGTGAGTGGCAATCCGTTCCATGGCAGGGAGCTAGAACTGGATGGGCTTTCCAAACCAACTATTCCATGCCTCTAATGGATTCTGTGGACGAGTTTGCCTTTGAACAGACTTTCCTTCTGGGTGACACCCGCATGAGCAACTCCTGTTCCACCGATGCCTTGGGTCTACCTCGCTTGCTTGTCAGAACAGCAATTTTACCCTGTCCTGAATAGAAAGACTTCTCCCCAAAGCACCGATCACATTCACCTCCTCCTCTTTCTCTGGAGATGTTCAAGACCCACCTGGACTCCTACCAGTGCAACCTGGTCTAGGGAGCCTGCTTTGACAGGAGGGTTAGACTCAGTGATCTCTAGAGGTCCCTTCCAACCCCTACAATTCTGTGATTCTCCTTTGTTGGGCTCTCTCCTTATTTAACTTAAAATAAAGCACAAATTGTGGAAAAGGAATGGATAAAAACAAGGAAAAGAACCACTGTGAGAGACAGGACGAGCAAACAGCGCACATCCACTCCTTGTTACGTTCCCACACGGTGACTTGGCAAAGCCAAACGTAAGGAAAACAAGCCAAAACCCTTTCCCCATCCGTGGTCACATGGAGACACTCACTATTTGCCAGCTCCCGAGATAAGCATCTGCATATCCGCGCATCTCCCAGGCTTATGCTTCCCACCCCGTCTGCTCAGATGGAGAGATCTCCAGGCAGACGCTCGCACCTCTCTGTGCCACTGGATAGCATCAGTGTGCTTGGGGTGATTCCCCAGCCCGTGCAATGCATACCAGCATTGACCAACACGGAGCAAGAGGAGACTTCCCTGAGGCGAGGCGTGCTGCACGTCACTACCAGCCTGGCCAGGCACAGCTGTGAAGCACAACCACCGCCCTGGTTGCTGTGAGCACTGAAGCAATGCTGTCCCCAGGCAGAGCACACAGGAGATGGGCATGTGGGATAACCACGTGTGCACACACCGCTCCTGCTTACCAGAACAACCCACAGCAGGGCTGCCATGGGCAGGACCAGCACAGGGCTCAGCATTCCACCTCTGCCTCCTCCTTTCCCACCAGCGCACATCCTCCGGATCCTAAGAACACAGAAGATGTGATTGTAGAGTCATCTGTTCTCGTAATTCCCACTGCAGTTTTACCTGGATGTCCAGAGATAAGGACAGCTGAGATGCTCTGTGGTAGGATAACCCCTTCCTGGCCTTCAAACCTGACCAGGGCACTACAGATGCCTCCAAGGTTTCCCTTGTAGAGTTTTGCTCCTTTTGTTGAAGGACTGTTGGAACAAGGACAGCCCAAGTTAAGCTTCTGGATGAAGAAGACCCACTCATTTTTCTAATATGTTTTTTATTTTTCCACTGAGTCTTTCCTGTTATGATCTACTATGGTGCATCCCTGCACCCTTCCCTCTGGGGCTGCTCCACAGCCCGTTACAGGGTTGGTAGAGACCTGCAGGATACTCTGCTGCTATTATCTTAGAACCACAGAATGACAGAGTCATAGAATCACAGACTCTTAGCATCCCAGACCCACAGAATGGCAGGAGCCGTTCTGCAGGTCACTGTGAGTCTGCCCAAAGCACTCTGCCAGCACTTCCCCCATCCCCTTCCCCGTGCGTGGCTGTTTCTGAGCCAGACACAGATTGAAATGGCTTCTGGCAATTTCCAAGGCCATTGCCATCCATCAGGAGCCTAACAAGTCCATTACTGTCAGCTGACAGCTCGCAACACGCGTCTCTGCTTTCACAATGAGTGTGCTGACAGAGCTGAGTCACTGCCGCGGCCCGCTCCGTGTGCCCCCAGCTGGGTGGCGAGGCAGCAGCACCCCACTCCGGGCCTGTACCCCCACCCCAGCTGTCCACACACCCATAGCCCCTGCGTGCATCCCTCTGCTTGGGGGAGAAGGTGGGAAAGAAGGAAAGCAGGGAACCGTCGCACTGCGTGATTGGAAATTGGAAAGGTTCCAATAAGAAGCGCCTTCGGGGGTATCCTCCTCCTAACCAGGTTGGGTACGTACATAAAAATGGAAAAATGGAGAGAGATTTACATAACAAACCTGTGCACGGAGAGCGGGGTGATTAATTGCTGGCCATAAGTCCATATAGGCAGAGATGTGCTGATACACCAGCAGCAGTTTTGTTTCCTAATTTCCCTAAAGCTCCTAACGATCTTTAAAAGAAACCTCATGTGAGTTCTCTGCCATTTCCCCTCTTCCTTTTATCACGGTTACGGTTTACAGTTATGTATCTGCCTCTGGACAAAGGGAGGTCTAATTAGCCACAAGCCCCTGTTTATCATTTATCATCAGCTAAAGTATGTAGCAACAGAGAATAAATTTGAATTTTTTTTTTCCAAGGAGGATCTTCAGCTTCTGCCAACAGCATTAGCAATCTGTAAAGCAATGAGGTGCTGTTGATGGTCTCAGACAGGTCTGGACAAAAACATAATTGCCTTCTGTGCTGTTATGTTTCATTAAGGCAGACGTGGCGTAGCCCAAAGCTCTACATCACAAAGCGTGGCTCGGTCCCAGGTACGAATGGCAACGGGCAGAACGGCCCCTGACCCCTCCTGCTGTCCTGTGGACAGAACCTGAGTGTTTAATGGGGCCGTTCCACCTCTCCCTCTGGACACCTGCTGCAGAAAGCATGCTGGTTGCTCACACTTCTGCTCGGTGTGTTCTCTGTGTTGTGACAAGTCGCAGCTCCATTAAAGGCCTTTCAAAGAGTTTGCTGCATGGGCTGCGTGCAATTACCAGCGAGCAATTACAGAGCACAGAACACACCCAGGTCAAACTGTATGCAAAGAGCAAAGCTCTCCCGGCCCCAGAGGTAGCACCAGTATCGAAGGGTACGATTAGTGCCAATTAACACCGATTATTGGGACCACGTTACTCCTGGAGCGAGGCTTATGGGAACCCAGGCAGTCTGTGCTTTGCATCTCATTGCAGGGAGAACATTTCCCCCTGGTTCCTCCCCCTTCCTTTCTCGTGCCGAAGGGATTTTCTTGTCCAGCTTTCCACCAAAATGCGACTGCAGCCCCAGAAACCCTCAGTCGTGTCTGCAAATAAACGCCTCCAAAAACTCTTGCAACATTTTTTTTTTTTCTCCTCACAGACCATCATGGAAAAGGGAAAGCAAACCGAGGTATTTCCATCTCATTAACCCGAACCACAGCTTTAATCAGAGCCTGCCTGATGAAACCTGTTTACACGCTTGCCATTGTTCATGAACCGCGTTCATTAGGCGAGCAGCGTTAATGACGATCCCATGGCAGGAACTTTAATCAGAGGGGAGGGTGAGGGACAGCCTTCCCTGGTGCTGTTCCAGAGAGCACTACCAGCAGCCCCCGGCCCCCAGCAGCACAGAACGCTGCCAAGTGTGGAGCATCACTTGTTCAAGAAGGGGGAAACAAGAGGAAAAGTAATGCTCCAAAGGAGAAGACCAGAGGCTTTCATCAAGGATGAGTGTAAAGCTGCTCCCTGGAAACGTGGAAGGTAGCAAAGCTAAAGCTGGCAAAATGTGCCTTCACGGATCAGACAGCTCCTTCGTGCTGTGCTGGCTTCTCACTCGGGCAGATAGTGATGGGACAAGGGTGAATGGCTTTAAACTAAAAGAGGGGAGATGTCGGTGGGATGTTTGGGGGAAATCTTTACTCAGAGGCAGTGAGGTGCTGCCACTGCTGCCCAGAGTGAAGCAGCCCCATTGCTGGAGGTGCCCAAGGCCATGGACGGGGCCCTGGGTGACCTGCTCAAGCCCTCCATGGCAGCAGGTCAGAACTGGGTGGGCTTCAGGGTCCCTTCCAACCCAGCCATTCTGTGGTTCTGTGATACTGTGATTCTACAATTCCACGTTTCTATGAATAAACAGACTCCTGGGGTTGCGTGGTGGTGGTGGGCTGAGCCCAGAGTTGGGAGTATTGGAGGTCCCAGAATCCCACCAGGTCTCAGCCTGTGGTGTCAGACACTTCCC
>VXAB01013679.1:41143-58026 GCA_013399175.1 Odontophorus gujanensis
AATCCTTTACTCAGAGGCAGTGAGGTGCTGCCACTGCTGCCCAGAGTGAAGCAGCCCCATTGCTGGAGGTGCCCAAGGCCATGGACGGGGCCCTGGGTGACCTGCTCAAGCCCTCCATGGCAGCAGGTCAGAACTGGGTGGGCTTCAGGGTCCCTTCCAACCCAGCCATTCTGTGGTTCTGTGATACTGTGATTCTACAATTCCACGTTTCTATGAATAAACAGACTCCTGGGGTTGCGTGGTGGTGGTGGGCTGAGCCCAGAGTTGGGAGTATTGGAGGTCCCAGAATCCCACCAGGTCTCAGCCTGTGGTGTCAGACACTTCCCTCTAATAAGCTGGGTAAATTACTTCTGTCCCTCACGCAGGCTGGAGTCCCATGCAAATTCACCCCAGCACTCCATCATTATCTCTGCGCTCTAATTAGGCTTTCCAACACAGAGAGCTGGGTGGAGCCCATGCGAGGCCATTCGTTATTCCTTAATGATGCTCTCCCTGCACGGCAACAGCTACAAGGGGTGGTTGTGTGTACAGACACAAAGGGTATCTCATTTTGTTAAATGCAACCCTTGGTTTTTCCTATTCCAAATAATAATAATAATAATGCAACCAACAATGGAAGTCTGGGATTGGCATCACGTAGAGGCAGCACCCTCATCACACTGCATCTCCTACAAGGTGGCTTTGTCTCTCCTGGAGCTGCTCAGTGCAACACACTGGGGGCAAAGGAGGTTCTTAGGGTTGAGATGGGAATCACGGTGTAGACAGAGCTCTGGGACCAGCACTGCAACTGCACAACTGATAAATGCACACGCTTCAGTTCCCAATAGCACTGCACAGACTTTGCTGAAGGGTTTCCTGCTGTACAGCTCCAGTTGTAATTAAGAAGACCGCCATCATTTGGCTAATGGTTCTCAAAGTGCTGTCTGACACTCCCTGCATCTGTTGCCGTCTTGGGTTGCGGTCCAGAATCGGTGGCATCGAGTTTTTCTCAGTTTTGATGAATGTAATCTATTCATGTCAGCTACTGATGTTTCCCCATGCTTATCCTCCTCCAAGCTTTGACAGTAGCTCAATGAAATGATATCCAAAGTTGCAATGCCATAACCAGACCCAACGAAGGATCCCTTCCTCGTGCCCATGGTTGCAGCAGGCGGGCGGCCGCATCCTCAAGGAGAAATTTCCTTCATCAACCGGAGAAGAGATGGGAGGCTGTGCCCCCACCCCAACCCGGGGGCACCCAGCGAAGCCCCTCAAAGGGAGAACAGCAGCACGCCAGCGAAAATACATCATGCATATGCAAAGTCCGTCGGTAATTAATGTCACCGGTGATAGGTCTGGGAAAGTTGCACCTCAGCCTCGCCTGATGTTCTGCTAATTAAAGGCTTATTTTGTTACGGGAAGCCCTTTGTGTGAGATGCTTCACACAATCCAGCGCGAATTTTATGACCTGTGGGCTCCGCGAAGTGAGTAAACTGATGATCCTGGATTGTGCAACGCTCATTAAATGTGAATGCTGTGTGCTTCCACCCCTGCATTTAGAAGGCCACTAATCATTCCCCTAATAATCACCCAAAGCGTCTGCTCGCCCCAAATCCTTCCCTGAAATGAGCGCGCGGCGCAGTCCTGCTGGGTTTCTAATTTTAAATAGGCAAATTCTGCAAACGTTACGTGCTCGTTTGATGCTGTGCAGTGCTTCCACTGATGGGAGGAAGGCTCTGGTGCTCCGCTGCCATGCAGGAGCTACAATTAAGGGATGGTGCGCTGGGCTCGACCGAGGATAAAGCACCCCGTTATTTCCCAGCGCAGGGGAGCAATACTTGTAGCTCTGGTGGCACCAAGAGCATTTCTGGGCCCTACGGGGGTGAAAGTAAAAAATAAAAAGCAAAACATATCACAAAATGACATCACAGAGGATGTCATAGTGTGGGTGGAGGAGGGGATGCAGTGAGGCTGCATCGCTTTGTTGCGGGCGCGATTCGTGCCCGTGTGGGATTGTGTTAAACCAAGCCAAACAATTCCCATTTATTCCTGCCAGCTTAAACCATCACTTCTCTCCACTCCTGTTTTACTAAATTGCTACCTTTATTTTTGCAATGTGTCTGTAATTACCAAATGTTCCTAGATCCTACCCCAAGCATCTCTCCTCAGAGTAGCAGGGATGTCTGCTCGGTGCTGTCAATTTTTTTTAAATGTTATGATTGATAAAATTAAACTGTGAATCAAGGCATGAAATCCGTCTCGTAGATACGATTTTTAGTATATATATATATATTTTTTTTTGGCAATAGGAGCAAACAACACCAGTCATAGAGGATTTCACAAAGTGATTCACTGGAGAACGGAGGGAACTTGTGTCTTTTTGCTTGAAGAACTTAATAAGACATCCACAGCAACTCCAAGCCGTATTGTTATATTCAATTACTTATGAGGCCCCAAGTTTCTCCACTTTAATTGCTCGAAGCAGGGAAGCTTTAGTCACAGTGTAATGTACCCAGGCATGTATGGGGTTTAATGAATCATACTAACTCTGCACTCTAAGCAATTAGGTAAATCTAGCTGTTAGTTAGTGAGGCATAAAATAAATTTAATCTCTCTTCTAAAAAATCAATTACGGTGCTGTAATGTATAATTCAATTTGGGTCATGCTACATAAATTTTCTGGTTTTAGTATGTTTTTAAACCGGTTGTTATTCGATTTTGCAGACTGCATTGGGGGCAGTGTAGGGATCTCCCATCAGCATGCTCTGTGTGGGGCTGCCCCATGGCCCCAGCTGAGGAGGGGGCATTAGTGTTGGGATGGCTGTGCTTCAGGCACACAGGAGCCCTGGATGGATGCTGGGCACTGGGAGCAGCACCTCTACAGCACCCTGCATCCCCCCTAAAGAAATGCTTGGATATTGTACTTGGGGATGTGATTGAGTGGTGATGGGTTGGTGATTGAACCTGATGATCTTAGAGGTCTTAAGAGATCTCAGGTTCTTCATCTAGCGAATGGCCTTAACTGGTGCCAGAGGAGTTCAGGTTGGATATTAGGGGAAATTCATTCCCCCAAAGAGCAGTAATGCACCAGCACAGGCTGCCCAGGGAGTAGTGAGGTCACCATCCCTGGAGGTGTTCAGGGAGCACGGAGATTTGGCACCGTGGGATGCAAAACGTGAACATGGTGGGATGGGTTGAGGAACCTAGAGGTCTTCTCCAACCAGAATGACTCCATGATTCTAAGGAGGTGCTGTACACAGACATCTGTGGTGTCTGCACAAAATAAACGGAGATGCAGCAGCAGCCCTCAGGGCACAGGAGGCACTCTGAAAGCAGCAGGAGCAGCTCAGCAACCTCAGCAGACACTGAGCAAATGAGTCACAGGCTGTACGCAGTGCAAAAAGCACCATGCTGGTGTAGGAGCAGCAGGGCTTTCCAACAGCACCAGGCAGGGAGTGCCCTCCAGCAGCAGGACAGCAGTCTGAGCTGGCTCTCCATCAAGAGGGAAGGCTGGAAGCTTTGCAGAGAACCCAGGGTGAAATGGCTGGAGAACTCAGGTTTCTTGCAAGGACGTGAAATCTCAGTGTCTCACTGGGAAGCGCCACTCGAGGTCACCTCCAGACCATGGGGGCTATGCAATGGGCTTGGGCACACGAGGCTGATTTGCTGCTAAGAGAGAAAAGCTGAAAGGCGAGCTCAGCATGCAGAGTTAAAGAGGGGTCAGAGCACATTAACAGCTCTGGCATAAAGATTAGCTGGCAATGCAAACAAGCCTGATTCACCACTAAATGGAGAAATTGGAAGCATAAATTCCGCAGCATGTTGCTCAACATAATTGAAATCTATTTTGCGACTGGTGTGCCGATAACGCAGCGCACCGAGGCGGCGTTTCAGACATTCTTGAGGACGTGCTGCTTTGCCCGGCAAGAGTCCAGCAGAGCCTGAGCAATAATGACACACCAATCGTCCCCACTGATATCCTTCTGATGGCAGCTTTCCCATTCAGCAGGCACCTGGGTGCGATAAGCAGGTGGCCCAGTTGCAGCTGAAGATGCACACAGTGCAGACGTGGAGGGACAGGCAGCAGTGAGTCCCTGCTGATGCCTGGGGACATCAATCCATACTCACAGTCATTCATACCAAGTGCATTTCCCACACCCTGACTGCTCTCACGCCTCACATTCTCTTTCATGCAATACCTTTATCGATCAGTCCAGTTCTAGAAGCTTCTGCCTGCGACCTGCAGTTGCTGTAGGGCTCCATGGAGAGCAGCTCAGCCCCAAATAGGAGGTCATGGTAATCACAGTGCTGCACGCAGACCTCAGTGTTACATACTGCCTGCCTCAATCCTGGAGGAGAGCTTCATTTAACATCCATCAGCCGAGAGCAGATTTTATTATGACTTCCCAACCAAAAAAAAAAAAGAGAAAAAAAATAGAAAAATAACACCAAAAATCTCCACTGACTAAGACAGCTCTCAGTGTTGGTGGCCCATTCACATTTGTTGCCCACTGTGGTGCTTGCTCCTTGGCAAGCTCACGCAACAGACCCAGGAGCATCCCTTTGCCATCCCAGCATGGGAGCCGAAGGTGTTGAGTCCCACAGACCTCAGAAATGTGGTGATTTGTAATTTAAGACTGAATATTCCCGAGCTAAAATGCTCAGCCTGAAGTCGCAGCAACGAGCAAGGCCTCCTGGATGAGATTGGCAGTTGCGTGCTTCAGAAGTTGGGCTTACGTGCTTTGATCCGCGTCACCGCCATCTAATAATAACCAGGATGGAACAGCACTCCGGTGAGTCGAGCTGTGGGGCTGTGCCACGAGGAGGCACGGCACTGAGCACGCTACTCAGCACGTGGAGCAGCCCAGGGCAGGCACCACGCTGGCAATGTGGCCATGGTGCCAATGCCACGACAGATATCCAGAGCAGCATCCCACTGACGGCAGCAGCCCCTGCTGAAACTGCTGCCCATCAGCCTCAGAAGATTGCTGCTGCCTTCGCTGCCGCTATCGAGCAGGGGAGCTTTTAATCAGGGCCATAAAGGGATGATAAATTAGGAGGGAATTAGGACGAAATAATTGTTAAGCTCTCCGAGTTCCTCAGCTCGGGCAGACCTTTCCCATCCTTTGATGTCACCAAGTTCTAATAAGCCCTGGATCAGCTCCAGGACCACGGGGTCTATGTGAGAGGAGACCTTGCGTATAAATACATAATTGGCATGTGCTGGAGTGCCTGCACGGACACACACACACACACAGTGCTATGACATTAATAGCACGCCCTGAATTGATACGCTGCTAAATAGCATTTCTTGTCCTGGGATCCTATTTTCACACTCGCAGCAAATATGACCCTTGTCTGCGGCTGCCAGCTGCTTATAATTCTGACAGATGCAAGCACATTTCTGGGAAGCTGCATCCATTCAGTGGCTAAAGATCAACAGGCTCTGCTCAGGCTTTAGGAAGATTGATTGGCTCAGGAGAATCCCATTTGCAGCCCGAACTGAGAATAGGTTTACCACGGAGAGGCGTTAATGACTTTGATATCAGCGATCTAAATATGTCAACCTGCGACTCGTGTTGGTATTAAGGCACACTATATTTATACAAAACAGCCATTAGCAGAATGCTAATTAATGCCATTCGGTTTCCAAGTAAAGCTCCGCTCTTCCAAGGGGTGTAACGTTAAACTTCAGTCTAATCCCCTGGAGCTGCGGCTGCGCCCGGGCATTCCTCGGGATCAGCCAGGTGGATCCGTGCCATGCTCCATGGAGCGCCCGCTGCCGGGTGGGAAGAGCCCGTGAGGCACTTCCTATGGGAAAATTCAGTCTGCACTGCGACATCCACCTCACCCCCCCCCCCCCCAAACAGCAAATGGGGCTGTGGGACCAAATCATGAGCTCAGTACCTGCAGGGAGTGCCTGGAGAAGAGTTGGAGGTGGTGTTGATAGGGTAAGAGGTGATGGCCTCGTGTTACGCCAGGAGAGGGTCAAGTGGGACATTAGGAAATACTTCTTCCTCAGAGGAAGCTGTAATGCACCAGCACAGGCTGCCCAGGGAGCAGTGGGGTCTCCATCCCTGGGGATCCTCAGGGAACACAGAGATGGAGCACTGAGGGACAATCAGTGGGGTTGAGGATCTCAGAGGCCGTTTCCAACCTTAATGACTCTCTGATCACGTACCTTGCAAGGGGATAATTAATGCTGAAGGATCCTCTGTGCATGCACCAGGTGGATTCTTGGGTGGATGATACCAAAAAGAGACGAGGTAGGGACCGCCATCTCCATGCTGCCTTTGCTCCTTCACTCTGCCCTTTGGAGCACAAAGCTGAGAGCCAGCTCCATCTGCCCCAGCAAGCTCTGGAGCTCCCACTCAATGCCCCCAGCCCCCCCCCCCAGAAGAGCTGCAAGTCTCCTGATGGGATTCACCAGGCCAAAGCTCCCAGCAGTAATAGCATCAGCTCCACATAAAGCATAATTACAATGAGCTGCAATTAAGGAGATTTATCGCAGCTGGCCAGGCTCCAGGAGCACCTGGACCAGCCCTGGGTGCTGGGAGCCCCGAGCAGGGGTTGTGCAGCCATAAGGGGACAGCTGTGACAGGAGCAGCAGCATCCCTCCTGCCAATGGGGGCATCACCTGGGGGCAGAGCCAGCAGCGTGAGGTACGCAGTGCCCAACTGAGTAGCATCTGTACACCCTTCCCATCGTCAGGTCGTTCTGCGCCTTGTTATAAAGCCAACGAGACCTAGGGGAGAAAGAGAAATAAAAAGCAAACACACAGTGCTGCTGAACGCATTACGTACTGAGGCTTCAGAAAACCGATGCCAGGAAGAAGATTAATGGAGCAGAGCTGCAAAAATAGGAAAGAAAATGAAAACCGGGTGAGAACAGGGCTGGTAAAATGCTGTGCTGCTGCCAAAGGGCTCTGCCCCTGATAGCAGGGTCGCAGCTGTGGGCTGGGAGCTGCTGTTAATGGAGGGTGCTCGACCCACACGTCTTGCTGATGTTCTGGGCAGCCTGCGACATCAATCTCATTAACAGCATTAAATTAGGACAAATGAAGGATCTTTTTTCCCTTACTGGAGTCCAAAAAATAATAATAATAAATGAGACCAAGTGGCTCCGAAGGGGCTGGAGGGTCTCTCCAGGAGCAGAACAAAAGCTGCCTGTGTACGTGCTGCTCACACGGCTCCCGCAGCTGACGTGGGGACACTGGTGAAATCTGCTGTCGGGAGTGGGCACGTGGGTTCACTGAAGGAGCCTTCAGAGCATTGCTCCTTTCGGCTGAGCACTGTGCTGATGGATGCTGCTGGCTTTTTGCAGCAGGACTGCACAAACTGTGCGTGGCAGAGAGGTGCAGCAGTCGTCGTGTTGAGCTTTCTGTTAGCAAACAGAAGAACATGGGACCTGCTGTCGGCGCTCACTGCACCCCTCTGCATGCAGGCAGCCCCCGGCATGCAGCTCCCAGCCCGGCCTGAGCTCATCAGTGTGCTAAAGTCATTACAGAGGGCATTGTGGGAAATATTGGTTTTTCATTACAGCCGACTTCACTCGAGCTGCTGGTGATGGGGAGCGAGCTGCATTCATCACAGCAGCGTCTGGCTGCAGGATGGGGGCATGCAGGCAGCCCTGGTGTGTCCCTTCCAGCGTGGGGTATTCAATGGTTCTGTGTTTTATGCCTCTATGTCCTGTGATCCTCCACCAGCAGCCCTCCCACCTGCACTCTGCTGCTGCTCTCTGTTGCAGGGGCAGCTGCATGCGATGCTTGGGGCAGCACCGCTGCTCCCAAAGGACTCTGCAGGCTTTGCAGAATTGCTTTGCCCTGCTGTCTCCTTCAAGCTGTGCAACCCTTCTCACCACAGCCCTTGGGCTTTTGTGACCACACCAGTGCAGCAGTGGTGCAGATGGTTGCCTGAGTGCATGAGGCAGTGTGCAGTCCCACTCAGCCCGCAGCAGCGCTGCTCCCAGCGCACAAACTCTGCTTACATTTCTTCCAGTAACCACCAGCAAAATAAAAGCCTGATTTTTCTCCCGAAACAGGGAGCCCAGAAAGTGCAGAGGCACTAAGAAGCACTGGGGCAGCTCCTGCATTCCTCCTTGGAGCCAGAAATACAAATTGCAGCGAAGCAGCAGCAGGGCTGTGCATCCGAGCACTGCGGTGCACATCAGTCAGGGGGTCCGGGAATGAAGCAGAGCAGCCCAGACTCTGCAGGGTGGGGGGCACAGCGTGGGCTGACAGCTCGGAGCAGGCTGTCTGAAGTGCTTTCTCCTTAAAGCAGACATTTAAGGGCAGACCTCCCGCTGCTGGGGATGGGGCCAAGCTCCTGGCTGCCACCCAGCTCCCTCCGGCCAGCGCCTGTTCTGGCTCCTTATGCCGCATTTTCACCCAGGGCAGTGCCAAACCACTCCTCCACGATGGGGGCAGCGCAGCCTGGGAGAGCCTCTGTCCCAACTCGGGGGGGTTCAGCTGGGCTTGGGGGGGGGGCCACGGGAGGGATGCCAGCATAGGTCAGTGCCACTTGTCATCGCCTCGCTGCCAGCAAGCTTTGTGCCGGGGTGGTCAGGATCTGAGCTGTGACATTAGAGCCCAGCTCCCTCCCATCTGGGCATGAACCAGAGTAAAGCCCTACGGGAGGAGCAGAGCTGCAGCTGCTCCGGGTAAGTGGAGGATCCCGGGGGTAATTAATACGGTGGGAAGCTCAGTGAGAACCTGAGGGGGGGGATGCGGGGAGGGGTGCATCCTGCTGCAGCCCCGCTGCTGCGGATGGGTGAAACGCACTGGCTGTAGAACAGCACCACTCAGCTCAGCCCTGAGCCCTTCTGTTCTCCTCTCCCCATGGGGTTTTCCCAGTATTTCCCCTTTTTTGCAGCTTGGGATGGAGCCAAGTCTACACAGCTGCCACAACCTCAGTCCCCACTGCATCCCTATGGGAGCAGCATTGTCCATCCCTCACAGCCCCCCAAACCAGTGCCAGCTCGGGGTCCCAGCACTGCACCAGTCCCACACTGTGGTGCGTGGACCCTACAGCAGAACATCACTGCTCTGCAGCACAGTGCTGCATCCTCAGCTGCTCACACGCAGCTATCGACAGCGATTTCACAGCGCTTGCTTTCCTAATTGTCTCCCTGATCTGTTTTCTAATCTGAGATGTCTTAACACAAACAATTACAGCCGAGTAACTGATTAATCATTCAAATGAAATTAAAATTGAGCAAGTGTTTCAATATATTTAGATAATGCACATGTGCAACAGGAAAGAAAAAAGAGCGATGCTTATCTCCAATTGTCACTCAGAATGGATGGGTTCCAATTATTTGTGTGGGAGAAAACAGAGGTATGAAGATCAGAATCCAAATTATTGTGTAAACTGTTGACATATTCTGAACACTGTGATTTAAATGCCACTAAATAGATATTTAAATGAGAATGAATAATTGCATCAATAATTCATTTGGAGCTTAGAAGGAAGCTTTTGCTGATGTTGGCTGGTGGGAAGGGGCAGCGTGGCTCTGGAGCTTTTTACATCGAGGCAGAGGGAGCTTCTCTTTGGAGACCCTTGCTCTTTGCAGACCCAAAGGCTTGCATGGAATCCCAGCTTGCCCCAAAACGTCTGCACAGATCCAGACTCCCAGATCCAAATGCACACCAGCTCATGTCTGCTGCCATGCTGGGAGTGAGCTGGCAGAAAACCCCAGGGGCGATGCATCCTTTAGCTATAAATCGGTTTCTAATCTGGGTGACTTTAAAAACACAGCCACCGGAAAGGAAAGCAGGGCCACTCGTGCTTGTAGCACGTTATACAGTGGGGCAAGGGAGTGAGGTTTGCAAAGCATGGGTTCTTTAAATAATACACCCTCTCACAGCGGTATGTGGCAAGGAGTAACCCAACACAGCCTCCTGCAACGAGATACAGCATCAGACATTTAAAAGGAATAGCTGCGCTGCCGACTGTCAGCGAAAAATGCAGACAGCAAACGTGTGCCTTCAGCTGCTGCCATGCACGGAGCAGAAAGCACCGTCCTGCTGAGCTCAGAGGGCCCCTTCATGGGCAAAGAGAAGTTGAAATGCACAGCTTCCCAGCTCAGCGACAGGAGAAAAGCAGGAGGGTGCTGCAGGCAGCAGCTCTGTCACCGCAGCACCGTGTGCTGTTTGCTGTCTGGGGCAGGGGAGGAGCTGCTCGATATTAAGCAGTAATTGGGGAACCACTGTCTGCTGTTTCAATTCTCTGCTGGGCAATGCTTCCCGAGGTATAGAGACCCATGGGTTCCAGCACTGAGTGCTGCTCCTTGGCTGCTACCCTGAGTATTTCTGAATATTTTGGGCTCTGGGAGCACCTCTGCTCATGAGGAGAGGCCAGCAGTGATTGCGGGCTGCCAGCATCAGGTAGTGGAGAGCAGCCCAGGTTCAAACGTGGACACAGGGCCCTGACCTCCCCTCCCAGCTGAGCACCAGAGCACCCACTCACGGCAGCCCACACCTCCTGGCGATGAACACCAAGCTGAGTGCTATGAGGGCAGCTCAGTGTCCTGAGCCCTGCAGCAAACCTTTGGGTTTGGAGGGCTGTGCCCACGGCAGTGCCTGGTGCTGTGCTGGATGTGCACCGCTCAGCATGGCTGTGCTCAGAATATGATTGTCAGCCTCTGTAATTTTCCAGTGACAGCTCGAAAAGAAACAGCTGAGCCACAGAGCTCCAGCTCCACATGCCATCTATTTCTACTGTCAGCTCCGGAGAGATCTTAATTATAATGGCTTTTGGTGCTCATTCCTTTCTAATGCTGTAACAGAGAGATGATTGCAGCCGTAAACGAGCGATCAGGCTATTCCCTGCTGGGCAGTAACACTGGTTGTCAGGCTGGGGAGGGACGGCGCGCACCGAACTGCTCCCCAGTTACAGTTCACTTTGCACACTCGCTATAAAATTGAATTTGACTCACTCACGGCTGCGAGTTACGGGGCGTGAGGCGGTAATTGCACCGGGAAGAGCGAGGGAGAGGGAGGTTTGTTTGGCTGCACTGCCTGGAAGCGACGAGGAGCAGTTGTGCATTGGCTCTACGTAGGGCTGGTGAGCCCAGCTCCCAGTCCTGGCCCAGCAACAGGATGAACTGCAGCCCCAGCTGTGCTTCCTCCTGCAGGGATTGGTATGGGGAAGAGGACGTGCACCACCACTGAGGCATCAGAGACTGCAGTGCAGACTCTCCTAATGCCCACAGATAAAAAAGTCTCCAGACATTTGCATCTTATCTCAAATGGAGTTTCATGTGCAATTGTGGATGTGGTTATCCTGGGAAGCACTGCACCTCAGCAATGAGGACCCACTCTGCTCACACGGCTTATTTAGCTCCGTGCATCCTCCCTGCACACAGGACCCACTCCCAAAGGAGTGCAGCACCGATGGGGCCGTGGCTGCTTTTGCTCCATCCACCCATTCCCATTGCAGCCTTGTAGGAAGAAGAGCGGTCACCCCACAGAGCCGACCCGGAGAGGCAAAGTGCCGAGCCCTTGGGCATGGCACACATCCTCTGCCTGACTCATTGCCAGGTTTATTGCCTTTGCAGGAAGGCTGCTATCTGAGCCATAAAATGATTTGCAGAATCTTCAAAAGCTTATAAAGGCAGTGATTGATACGCTCATCTGCTGGGCACTTCCTGTCTTTAAAAGTCTGGCTTGTAATCAGAGCATCTCAAAATACAAAGAAAGAAAAAGCCATGTAAACACTCTGCTCGATGTTTTCACAGCTTTCTGCTGGCACCGGCGGGCTCCACTCCTTCCTGGAGCCATGGGCCAGGCTGCTTAACTCATGAGCAGCCATGCCCAGCCAGGGGGACAGCCCAGGATGTGTGCTGTTCCCCAGGCTCAGCAGTGCAACGTGGGTTGTTTCTATTTGCTCCTACTCCTGTGCCACCCATACGCAGCCCTCCAGCTCCTGCTCCTCCTTCTGCTCCCCATCTTCTCCTCTATTTTTTGGGACTACCCCATACTCCCATCCGTGTGTTTGCTGGGCACCCCACGTTAGGCCCTAAATACTGCAGGGGCTTCACAGCAGCAAACCCTGCAGCACTACGATGGGCCCATGGAGACGCTTCCAGTGCACCCCAGTAAGGATGGGGGGAGGCACTGGTTTGCTTTCTGCTGGAGCAAGTTCACAGATGAAAAGAAAGCAGTGAAGACCTCTCGTGGGTCGTGGGTGGCAGAGCAAGTTGGCTGCACTCCGGCTATTTATGCCTCAGGGCTGCCACAGATTTATATCTTTGTCATTATGTACTGTGAAGAGAGAAAAAGGAAAAGGCAAACGCTTGTCCCTCTCTGAAGTCACAAAGTCAGAGGATCGCTGACTCAAGCACCAAAAGTCCCCGAGCAGTGCTGCTCGTGCAGATTTAGATTCAGCCCCAGCCAACCTACAGGAATAATTATCTCTCCACTCCGCCTTGCTATTTAAAGTGCGACGGAGTACAGAGGCACTGTGTGATGTGCAGAAGAGTTATGCTCTCACCCAGCGAGGTGCTGTGCAGGTAAATCAGCTGCCTGTGCCCAGCCCTGAGGCTGTGGGTCGATTCAGCACTGCAGTGGGGATGGTGCAAGGCTGTTAGAGCTGACGTGCTTGAGCAGGCACCCCCAGGGCCCAGCACCCTTCCCTCTGTATTCCCCTTTTGCACCGAATCAAAGCAGGGGTGGGATTCTGCTGCACTGTTAAAAAGGAGCGCTCAAATCTCACCCCACCCCTTTTATTGTCGTTGTTGTTTTGGTCCTACAATATTTTACGTCTCGTTGTTGGTTTTCTTGTCTTCTTATAATTCATAAAAGCAGCCCTGCTCGCCATGCTTGGCTTCACCTCAAGCTCAGTAAATCGAGGTATTTAATTAAACACAGCAATTTATCGGCTCTCGGCCCAGTTCATAAGAAACTCACGCATCATTTGAGCAGGATTTTCATATACTTCACTTGGAAAAAGCACAGAGCCAGCTTTAACAGAACAAAATACACGTTTTTTTTTTGGCAACACGCAGAACCACTTCTCCTCCTCCACGAGCATGTTGCTGCCCCACATCAATGCCTGCTGGCTGCCCCAGACATCCTGGGCAAAACTCCACCTTGGCCTGGATTACTCAATGAGAATGAAGATGTTCTGTGACATAGCAGCAGAAATCCTTAGGAACAGACCTGGGGTCACCCAGAAGGTGTTCCAGAACCATGGAGATGTGGCACTGAGGGCTATGGTCAGTGGGCATGAAGGGGTGGGTTGGGCTTGGGCATCTCAGAGGGTTTTTCCAGCTCTGATGATTCTATTCTCTGATGGTCTTGATCCTTGTCCACCACGATGGCCCTGGGGAGCACGTTTCAGCCACATAAAAAGCATCTGCTGAAGATTGCATGTTGGTCAAGGTTCCGACCTTGTGGCAGAAGCTGTGTGAAGGACAGCACTTGGCTTTCTTCCATGTTTTTCAGGTTTCCAGGTCCATGTTGTGCCATACACAGAGCAAACGTGGGGCATTATGCACACACACACAGCATCAACTGGGCCACCAAAACCAAGGAGGGAGCACATGGCTTTCCAGCATCACAGGACCACCACCACCCACCCTTCTCCAGGCAAGCCTGAAATGAGAGGGGAAAAATGTGCAAATGACAAATATTCCACAAATTCTACAGCTTGCCTTGAGTGATGATAATGCCATCTAACAAATAAATTCATTAGCAGCATAGAGCTTGACCCAGCACATCGTGTCTGCATTTGCCATGTGGACTCTCGGACAGCTCCATGAGCAGTGCAGACAGCTGTGCCCACAGAGATGCCACGAGATGTCATGGAAACAAAGGCAGCAAAATAAAATTTGGAATTTGCTTTGAAATTCTGCCTTGGATCTTTAGGAAAAAAAAATACAGAAAAATAAAACAGATGTGTAGTATATTTTTCTTCTTACGGAGGAGAGCTGCCCCTGCTTGCTGAAGCAGGTGAAGGCAGCACAGCGTGGAGCTTTGTGAGCCCCTGGTTTGCAGTGCTGTAGAGCTCAGTGCTGTTGGGGTCTGATGGAGAGACCTGAAGAGCCCAAGGCTTCTTACTCACATCGCCATGCACTTCAGAAAGAGATCTGAGCAAGAACACAACAACAGCATATGCAACTACTTAAATTAATATCAGAGGAAGGACCCTTGTTGAATCCAGCAGAAAGAATGATGGTTACATTTCCGGAATAATGGCTGAAATTTGCCATTGTGTGTCATCAGGAATCATTTAAAATAGTTTTGATCTCAGCTCTTTCTGTCGGGGCTCTAATGAATTAACAGATGACAGATTTCCGTAATGAAAGGCCATGTTTTAAAGAGAAGCCGACATTGTTTTTGCTGTACTACTCACATAATTTGGGATGTTTAAAAATAATTACAGCGCAAGATGAATACCTTACAAGGTTTCAGATATTTCACACATGCTGAGCCTTCCTCCTGCGCAGGTTTTAGGGGCAGCACCCAATCAACATCCAACTTTCGGCATCCAGCATCCAAGATCTAGTGTCCAAATTCCAACATTCAGCTTCCAACATCCAACATACCTCATCCAACACCCAACTTCCAACATCCAACTTCCAATATCCGCCTTCCAAAACCCAACTTCTAGCACCCAGCTTCCAACACCCAACTATCCAACTTCCAACACCCAGCTATCCTACTTCCAACACCCAACCGACATCCTCGCAGCCTAAGTGCCTCCATCCAGAGCTCCAGCAAGAAAGAAAGAGTCCCTGCTGCCCCAGAGCCCTAAAACCCCCCACAAAGCCCCCACAAAGCCCATGAGGTGGGTGCAAAAGGAAATGACCGCTGCAGCGATGTCCTCCACAGCGCTCACCTCATTAGCGTGGTGCTGAATCACATTCTTGTGCAGTGCAAAGGGACCACAAAGGCGTATTATATTCAACGTTAGGTAAACAAACTTTTGAAATGGACTTTTATTGATTCCATACGGCCATCTGGTTTGGAGGAAAAGGCCCCCTCTCCCTCTTCCCCCTCCCTGTGAAAATATTCGAGGGCTGGGGGCTGGCAGCGGCTCAGCGTGGCTGCAAACCACCTAGTTTCCTCTGCGGTTAACAACACAGGAAAACGTCGAACTCTCAGATAAATGTTGGAGGCTTATTTGGTTCACCCATCTGGTAGCCAGCCTGTTCTGCGAAAATTAAAGATATACATATGCAAATATTCACAGTCTGCTTCCAAGATCTAAAGAATTTTTATGATGTAACCACAAAAAGAGGTTATTTAATGTTGACAATATGTAGCAGAGCAAAGCACTATAATGCTGCATATGGTAATGTAACTTATGAAAATGAAGCCGCAGTGCCCTTACAGAGTAATGAAAAGCAGATTTCACCTTGAAGACTATTTGAGCTGTTTAGCTTGTAATGACTTGAAAAAAAAAAACCCAAAACATTGGTGTGAAAATACAACTTGCCACACAGCCACACGAGCCCCAGGCTGTGCGTGGCAGCATCTCGCTGCGGGCGTCCTCTGCCAAGCAGTCCCAAAGACAACCTGCCCACGGGTCCCTGCTGCCCTGCCCCGGCAGGGGACATGCCATGCGTCCCCATCGCGGTCCCTGGGGTGGTCAGCTCCCACCTGCAGGGCTAGGGACGTTTTCAGGAGGTAGGGCATGGACCTGCTGCTGATACAGATGTCGTGTTCCCATTTGGCCACCAGCATGTGGTGGCTGGACGAGAGTACAACACGTCACCACACCACATCACAGGATGGTCCAGCTCATTGCTGGCCATCCGATGCCACATAGGAGCTGCTTGTGGAGGATACCATAGGATTATAAAACCCTGTAGTCCTAGAGCCACAGAACGGTTGGGTTAGAAGGGACTTTAATGCTCATCCAGTTCCGACCTGCTGCCACGGAGGGGTTGACCAGGCTGCCCTATCCAACCTGGCCTCGGGCACCTCCAGAGATGGGGCACCCACAGCTTCTCTGTTCCAGTGCCTCACTGCCCTCTCAGTGAAGAGTTTCCCCTAACATCTGATCTAAATCTTTTCCCTTCTTTTTGTACCAAACCTCTCCCAGAGCCCAAGGGCACCCTGCAGCCTGCTGCCTACAGTACCCATCTGAAACACCAGCTGAGCTGAGGACGTGTTCCAGTTAGCTGCACGGCCCTGGTGCAAAGACTTATTGCTCCTTCTGACATTAATTATGTTCTCTTGCTGTAACAAGCACCTTTGTATATTATGCAAGCTCTTTGCCTGTCATCAATGGCCTCAGAGAAAAAGAAAGATGTTTGAATTAACAAAATATTACTGTGATCTTCTCCCTGACAGTATGGAAGCAATAATATTTAGTGAGTAACTGAGTTTCCTTTAATAATTTAGTAGACTGTAAAAACCTTGATCATCCCACTGACTCCAAGAACAAAATTGTCAAGCTTTGTGCATTCTAAACTGAGATAAAAATGCAAGCAGATTCCATGAAAGGAAAAAAAAAAAGTTTAAAATTACATTTCTAAAAAAGCTAATTAAAAACCAAGCCCACATGCAAAAAGGAGGGCAGGGAGGGTGTTTGTTAAAGCAACCCGAGCCACACGTGCCTGGTGTGTGTGCTTCAGTGCAGAGTGCTGCATGGGGACCTCCATCTACACGGGCTGGCAGGAGCTAGGATGCTTTGTGGGAAAGATCACCCCTACATACATCTCGTGCCTGAGCTTATTGCCAACAGTTGTGTGCAACAGCCCTCCCCGAGGGGTTCTGGTGGTGTCAGTGGCTGTCCCCTGCTCTTCTGATCCCCTTACCTTGACGGTTGTGGACACAAAGTCCCCATAGTGGGACATGGAGGCTCTCAGTACGACCCGACATCGACCCTGTGCCCGTGGACAGAGCAGGAAAAGGGATGAGAAGCCCCGAGGTGTAGTGAGACCCACGGAGCTGG
>VXAB01013681.1:0-68111 GCA_013399175.1 Odontophorus gujanensis
TATCTTAAAATTAATTACAGGTGGTGTCTGTACCCAAAACAGGATGCTCTGGGTGGATGAAATTGGAGACTACCCTTTGTGCACTGTGCAGAGCCCTCTGTAATGTATCAGTTTGTGCTCCCAGTCCAGTGTATATTTTTCAAAAGTTAGACATCCTGTATTAAAGATTTTTCACCCAAGCCTGAGCCAGTAATTCATTCTCTTGAAAAAACAAATTTTATATAGCAAGTATGCTCTTGGGTATGTTGATGGGAATCATTGTAAATTAGTGGTTACACAAAATGCTGCCAGTGCAACACGTAAAATCACGTAATAATTTTAATTATATTGAGAATTTTATCATTTCTACAATATGAGCTATTCCAGATAAAAATGAACAGTTCCTTCAATGGACTGTCATAAAGTATTTACTTTGTGATGGGGTTTTTTTGTTTGTTGTTGTTATTTGTTTGTTTTTAAGAAAGCGTTTAATTTTATAGCTACAGGTTGCAGCTCAACATTAATATTCAGTGTCTGTTAATTAAACGTAATCTTCAAGTACTATATAGTGCCTGTTCCTCAACAAGCACATCAACAATTCAGATTGCAGTTATTTGCAACTGAAAGATGAAAAGGTTTTAAGGTCAGTAGCAGTGTAAGGTGGATAAACGCTCAGTCATTTAGGTGCTGACTGATGAGTTCTTTTCTTGAGCGATTCTGGAAGTGTCAAGGATATCAGGATTATAAAATGTATTGAGATTAGGTAAAGAATACTTTTGTTTCTGTGAACTGTAAATACTGTTTCACAGAATAATATTGGTTTGCATTGTTGGATATCTTGTTCCAGAGCACAGGCATGCATCTTCAAAAATAGCTTTCTTGAAAGAAAATGTGAAACAAAGTAGCTATCCACAATAAATGCTTACTAATCATGCATTTTCTGTCTTTGATTTCTCAAGGCAGATAAAACTGTATTTAAGAGTTGATTCAAAACCATGACATTCTTTTTTTATGTATTATAAAACATTTCCATTTCAGTAGATGTACTTTACAAGCAAAGCATTTTGTGTCTATGAAAGCACAGATGATAGAAAATTTCACAAACAGTACCTAAGCTAACAAATAAACAGTGGCAGTTTTGCAAGAAAAGAAACACCACACTAGTGCTTTTTGAATTAGCCGTGCCATGTCAGAGCAGACTGCCATTTCAGTACAAGGAGTGCAAAGTTCCAAAATTATTTAAATACTGTGTCTCTTGTTCATCTGTGGTCAGTTCAGTTTCCACCTCCATATAAATATGTACGTGTAATCTTACATTAAATGTATAGTACTTTTGCTTTTCATCCTGGATACTGTCATCAGGAAACTTTCCGAACAGTGAATTTTTTTTCACAGAAGGAAAATAATTCTCTGTTGTTTTTGAAAATAGTTACTTATTCTTTTCATGGAAGTGAGTATTAAGGGAAGGAAAGAAAAATATAATAAGTAAAGCTATTAATCTTCATCACCTAGGGCAAGATTGCTTCTAAATTTTTGCTGAGCACCTATCTTAATGTACAACATAGCTTTATGAAGAATGAAGAAATGAGTGGATTTTTCTCCTGTAGAGCAAACATATACGATTTTAAATAATAATAATAATCTAGAGTATCATTTGAGCATAGTGGAGAGTAGAACTAATTGATTTATGATGTCTTGAATTAGGTGAAGTTTTTCGTTAACTTCTCTCAGAATTCTCTTGTATTTGCAACCATTTATGAACCCACTTGTTTGTTATCAGAAAAAAGAGGCTCCTTCTGGTATCAGGCTGCTAACTGACTCATTTTGCAACATTCCCAAAGCTTTGTTATCATCTTTGATCTTTCCAGGGCTCAAAGGAAGCAAATTAAAAATGTTTTAATTTTAGCTGATTCTGAAACAGGGGGATGCAACAGTATCAATTTTCGTTAAATAAAAATGACAAAAGTAGGGTGATTTTTTGTATTATTATTATTTTCTTTTTTTTTTTTAGTTTTAAAGAAATTAGAAGAGAGGTTAGTTTAAGATTTTAGAAAGTAGAATGGAACTTACATTAAAAGTAAGTGCAACTGTCATAAATGAGTGGTGATTCTGTTTTTCCTAAGACAGCTTTGTTGGTTTAGATGCCAGAACATCTGCTCAGTGAGAGGTGGGGATTGCTTTTATGTTCTCCTGACCAGCAGAGGAGGACTGGTTGTGAGCAAGGGGAGAGAGAATAGCAGTGGTGGGAAAGTATGTGGTGTGCTGGTGAAGTTAACTGAACTGTTGGCAAATGCCAGTCCTTCTGGTGAAATTTAGACAGTTGTCTTTTATTCTGGGAGCTGTGCTGCCCCTAGAGCTGCAAGTCTCAAGGGGCTTTCAAACAGTTCTGTGTAGTGACAAACAACACCAGTGCATAAAGCAGACCATTCACTTCTGACAAAGACCAGAACAGTAACAAATTCAAGCCAGTGTTTTAAAAAGACTGCATAAGTTTTACGTATTCTGCTCCTACAAGGACAAGTATTTGACCATTTGAAGGTGAATACAATAAAGTATTATTATCTAGGCCACAATGTTGCACAATGTAGAGTTCATATTTGAAAGCATAATACTTCAGTGTTGGTATTCCTTTGGTAATCTTGTCCTACCTATAACACAGTACACTTTAGCATTGTCTATTTCCACTTCATCCTTTTAATATGCAATCCAGGGAGGAATGTTTTGCATTTCTTTTCCACTGAAAATTCTGTAAATGTACTCTGTTGTTACTACCACTGTAGACTTCTGGTGTTAAATATCTTTACATTGCATTGTTACCAGGTAAATACAGAATATAATTGCACAAGGAGATGCATACCAGCATCCTTTCTTAAGACTTAGGCTGCTATAGTTTTGTTAATGCTCTCCTGTTACTTGATACTTTGCAAGCTTTTCTCTGTTCTTAAACTTTGTGATTGTACATTTCTCACAGATGAGAAAGGCTTAAAGAGCATAGCAAGTTTTGAGAATGAGATGTCACTGCTAACCGGAAAGCTACAAAGAACCACAAGAGGAAAGTGACTTACAGGTGTGACTTCACTTAGCTATACCTGACAGTCTGCAGTTAGGCTGTGTCAGACTTATTTTCTTACGTTGAATCCACTGAGTCCTTAAAGATTTCTGGAGAGGGTAGTGGTGTTCATGCATCACCAAGACAGGGGCTTGTGCCGACTGCTGTATCAATGCTTGTATGGCAAAGGAAGCCTAGCACTGCAAAACTGTGGGGCCACAAGGTTTGGAGGGGGGAAGGGGCTGAGAATAAGGAATCAATTTCTCTGTGAAGGGCTTTGAAAAGAACTGAGTCCAATGTGGATAGAAAGAATAGGGGAAATATTGGGATTATGAACTAGTATAATAGTTGATGAGCAAATTAAGGAAGACTGGATTTGGATAAGAATTCACCAAGAGTTGAAATACAATTGAGAGACAGCAAAGAATTGACTGGGAGGGGAGGGGGTGGCTCCGTTGTAAGAAGTGGTCGGGAAAACTGAGTGTGGTAGAATGCAGAGCCAGAGTCTGGGATTCAGAAAGCTAGCTGTAGCTGATAGAGCAGGTCTAGTTTAGGATTAAATTACCATTGAAATTCAGAGACATACAGGAACAGATAGGGATGTAATAGAAGGGAAAAACATCATAGGAGGGAGAGAAGGGTAAGAGGGAAGAAAAAATTGAAAGTAGGACTGACTTCAAAGGGTGCACAGAAGTGTGGGCTTCTTCTCAGAGCATAAAAGTTGAACAGGGGGTTTTTACAGTTTTGACACACTTTTTTCTATTACAATCTATCTTTGAAACCTATGGGCAAAATATATGCCACATGTAATAGCTACTAGTTGTTCTTTTAGCACAAGCTGATGAGGTGTGCAAAGATCTAAAGGTTCCTTTTGCTGATGCATGCAGTTCTCTATATAATTGAATTCTCATTCTTTTCAATTTCTTTAAGAGGAATGGACTCATGAAAATGTCAAAAGGCTGGTACTGTGGCTAAAAACTCGATCATTGAAAACCTTCAGCTTGCTAATAATGAGATTTCTACAATGTACATTTGTTCCCCGTGTGCACTATGGGACACAAGTGCTGCCTTAATGTTCTGCAGGATGCCAGTATTACTAAGTACACACTGAGTTTGCTCTGGGCATGCACATGTATAGTTAAAGAGAGAGCTTTCTGCTGGAATCTTTTTCACTTAACCAGAAAAAAACATATAATGAAAAAGGAAATAACAGTTCTCAAATAGGTGGTCTCATATATACGACAGTTAAGTACCAATGTGTTGAAAATAATTAATTTCTCACTTTGGTGGAATTTGATAGGGACATCTCATTGCAGCATTCCAGTACCTGCTTAGAAGCAGGAGAGGAAATAACTTTTTAACATGATCTGATAGTGATTGTACAAGGGGGAACAGCTTTAAACCAAAAGAGGGGAGATTTAGGTTAGATATTAAGAAGGAATTTTTTATTCAGCAGGTGATGAGGCACTGAAACAGGCCATTCAGAGAAACAGTAGAGGCCCTGTCCCTGGAGGTGTTCAAGGCCAGGTTGGATGAAGCCCTGGGCAGCCTGAGCAGGTGGGGGACAGCCCTGGCTGTGTCAGGGGGCTGGGACTGTATGGTCTTTAAGATCCCCTCCAACCCAAGCCATTCTATTATTCGTTATGCTTTAGCAATCTCTGCAAGGACAGTTTTCAGGCAAAGATAGCATTTGTAGGATTTCTCGTATCTCAGAGGCAAATGTGTTACCTAAGTATAGTAGAGAAGGAATTCTCAAACATTTTAGCTCACTGCCTTCCCCCCTGCTTTATTAACATAAGTTTGCTCAGCCATTTTCCCCAGTTCTTACAGTTAATGGTCCATAAATGGAGAAGCATGGAATAGTTGAAGTGACAAGCAACCATCTGTATCCTCTGTGCAGAGCAGAACATGTAGATTGTTCTGAACATCCCCTCCAGCCAGAGTGGGCAGCTGGCTGTGTGCTGTCACCCCATGGTGCCAGCTACCTGGAAACTATGAAACTATGAGGAGTTGCAGCTGTACTGATTGTCCCTGGGGGAAAAAAAAATAAAAAGCAAATGAGAGAAGAGAGCAGTTGGAGGCCACACACTTATAAGCTGATTTGCTGCTGCCTTCTCCTCACAACTTGTTTCAGTTTATTGCTATCTTATTCACTCATTTGAAAACTTCTGCAAGAAAGATAGAAATACCCATTCCTGGAGGTGTTCAAGGCCAGACTGTATGGGGCTGTTGACAGCCTGATCTAGCAAAGGCACGTGTGAGATGAGGAAGTGATCTGAGACAGTCAGCACAGCCTGACCTGTCTGGTGATGTTCGATGATGGAGTGACAGTATTGGTGGACAAAGGAGAAGCACCTGATAGTCATCTACTGTGACTCATGCAAGGCCTTTGACGTGATCCTGCATCACATCCTAATCTATAAATTGGAGAGAGGATGGGTTTGAAAGGTGAACTGTGTGGTGGATAAATAATTGGTTGAATGGTTGAATAGCTGTGCACTGGATTTCCCCTACGGTGGTCATGTATTTCACTAAGTATGTGAAATATGTGAGAGATTCTAAGTTTGAAAAGGCAATGAGATGTGACAGGAGCCAAAAATTTGCTTTGGGTAGCCATACCACAAGTACAAGTTATTAGGAACCAACTGCAGAAAATGAGCAAGCATATGGGTAAATAAAGAAATTTTCAATGTTATCAGTCATTCTTTGAGGCTAAGAAAGATGTCACTAGTTTGAAATTTGCTTATGTATGGGATTTTTTTTCCCATTATGAATATATGCCACTGGACCAAATAATCCATGATACATACAGTGCAGTGTAAATTATTCAGGTAGACCTTCATGGGTTATTCATGCACAGATACAGTTGTTTCTAAAGTGATATAAATGGAAACTAAATTATTTCATTACTTTTTCTGCCACAAATAGCTAGAACTATAAATTTTAATTCCAAAGCTTCCAAATACTAGAATCCATATATAGATATAAAACAAACATCCTGATTTTTTTAAGAACTGATCAGCCAAAATGCCAGCCAGGGAACAATAGGAATCACATTTTTAAAATTTACATTCATATAAATATGGATTGGGGAGCTAAATCTCAAGCTGCTGTCACAGGAAAAAAAAAAAAAAAGAGCAAATGGGCTGTGCATCTAAAAGAAAAATCTGCTTTTGGAGTAATTTATATATGTAAATTTCTTGATGGTGCAATTTTATAAGGCTAAATCTCAGTAGCAACAAGAACAATGAAAACTGTGTGAAACGTAACTACTCATAAATGGTGCTACAACAGTAATTTCTAAGTATTATGAAAGTAATAGATGGCAGAGAAATAAAGAACATGTCGCTATACAGTATGAGGCAGTTTATTCCTGAATAGCTTGAAATTGGATTGTAAATGTAATCAAGTGCATTGATGTCGCTGGCTATTTGGTAATGATGTAGTTTGCTTTCCTACAGAATTGTTCATTAAGGAAAATATTAAAGTCTAGATATTTTAATGTTATCTCAGACAAAATCAGAACATTTCCTTCAGACCGTTCATAAACTTTGTGCTCTTTTTTCCTAAAAATTGGAATCCCTTTTAGCACTGCAGTGAGAATTCATGTCCCTGGTAGAAATTCCTCCATACTAAGAGTCCATGCAATCTTGGACTCAGCAGATGCATTTCTCTCAGAGATGATTTTGACCTTCTGAGTTAATGGAATATGGAGGTCTCTGAAGACAGCCTATCTAGCTCTACATGTAATGTTGTTCAGAATTAAACTCTATGATGATGTCCATTTCTAAGGCTCTTTGCCAAAACTTTATATATCAAGAGTGATTTGTTTCCAGTAGTGTCAAGCTGCATTTCTTTAGTGTGGTTCTGTTTTTTAAAATACTGCATTATTTTTCGTTTTTGCCCTGTTAAGGGTATTTTGTGAAACTGGAGGTATTATATAATTCCATAGGCCCCCTGTGATTAAGTTAGTGATGTTAGTATTATGATCATCTCTTGGATTCTCCAGAGCATTATTGCAATAACTGAGATTCAAAGACAAGGAAATTTATAACCTTTCTAAACTGTTACTGAATCTCTCTTCTTCTCTAACTTCTGTAAAAATCATATCTTCTGCTCCTGATGCTTGTTCCTGCTGCCTGCTGTATGAGATCAAAAAGCAGTAAGGCATCTTCTAACTGAATCCTTTCATTTAGCAGCAGAGTGTGGAGTCAAAACATACACATTAGCAAATACAGTGACTGAGAAGGTGAATCTGAACAAATGGTTTGTAGTTATTCTGAGCACGACTCAGCAAGAAAGAAACAAGGTTTTAACATGCTGGTGGCTGTCTCTTCTCAATTCTCAATACCTAGTTGTCCATTATTATCAGTAGTACCACACTCTCAATAATGCTGGAAAACTGTACAACTAAGAATGTTCAGACTGGAGATCATCTCAGAAGGCAATTGAAAAATATATGTTGAAGCAGATATGCAAATCTTTCATTAAATTAATTGAGGTGCTTCTAAGATAGTAAAATGTCGTAAGCTTTGCTTTTACTACCAGTGAATTGTTGGTCAAAAAGCTTGCTTGTATAGAGTGTTTTCTTTAAAGTATTAGCATTCACTCATTAAAACTATAATTGCACTGTGAAAAGTGTTCCCAATACTAATCATAGAACCTATTATAGGAAATACTCATAATAGCTGTTGAAAAAACATTGTGGAGTTATTGGGAACAAGTGTATAATGTGTTTTCAATAGTCCTTTTTTTCTCTCATTCCATTACACAATAGAAATTTAGAATGTATTACAGAACAGTTCTCTAAAATATTAATGGCTTTAATAACTGGAAGATAGGTGGCCCTTTGCCCACATATGACAAAGTTCACTTATCTACCACTGACTCTGCATCATCACTTTCATGGCACTGTTTCACCTGTGCTGACCCACTTAATGAAGGGAGCCACCCTAAGGCATCCATTAATCATACCGGGAGAATGAAAGGGCAGTTCAAGTGATACAGAGACTATCCTAAAGGCCAGATCCATTTTTCCAACATTGTAGACTTTATCATTTTTTTCTCCACAAACCTTATTATTTTTTCTTCTTCCACACTGAAGGTAGGACAGGTATCAGCATGATATCTGCTCAGTTTGTGTGCACAAGGAAGAGGAACATTGTGTTTCAGACTTGCAAGGGCTTTCTTCATTGCTGTCAGTACTATTAATTTCATGCAACAGGGTCTATCGAGATTTGCAAACAGATCTTTTAAAGAAGTTCTCTCTCTACAGATTCCTTTCTAAGTGTGTAGGGAGGGAGCAGCTGAAAAGGAGTTTCTGAATTGCATTGAGTGTTAATCCAACTAAGTGCCAGAAGGAAAGCGTCGTCTGTGTCAGCTCAACTAGGAAAGGTTGACCTACATGGCAGAAACCAGAACTGCCTTCTAACTAGGCAAAGATCAAGTTATTTGAAGAAAAGGAAAATATATATTTATCTCTTAACTTGTAAATAGATACAAAAATACTCCCAACCTTTTATGTTTCTATGTATTTAACAAAGAAAAAAAGAATGAAAAGAGGTAAAACTCAGGAGTTAGTTAATATATCTTCCCTTAAATTCAAATATACTTGATTCTGACAAAAAGGAGGTGACATTCCTGGTAACAAGCAAGGTAAATCTTAAAGACAGAAGAAAATTAACTATTGAATCCATGCTGGAAAGCTACTCATGAAAAAAATACAAGAAAGCTTATGTTGCATCCTGGAGAAGAGAGAAAGTCTTCATATTTCAGTCTTTCTTGTTGGTTTAAAATAGCAAGTTTGGCTTTAAGGTCTAAGTCATATATGAAAAGACTATATTTGCAAAGTCATTTTCTAGTAAGATAAGAAATAAAAAAAAAGTTTGCCCTATCCTTAACCACAAAGAACAATTCTAATGATCTCTTGCTGTTTTACCAGTTCACTTGTTGATCTCATACACTGGTTGAGGATAGGGTCTTACAGAGCACAGTAGTCATGCTTTAGAAAACAAACCAACTTGCAAAAATTCTGCAGAGAACACAGTCATTTGGATATTTGAAGTTGCTGTGGCAAGTAGTACAGCCTGTGATATTTTGATAAAATCCTCAAGAGTTTCATGAGCAGAAACTTCTTCCCAGAGCTTTAGACAGATTTCACATCTCCTGTGATCCGTATACACAGTTCAGGAAAGGTAGTCTTCAATCTTGAACTTATCTGCATGGTCACTAAGCCACCAGTTTACAGATAAGAGTTTGATGTGCTCATATAGCAGTGTTGCTAAAGAGAAAAAGGCTTACCAGTTACTGTTCTGAATAAATTTGTTAGGAAGACAGATAGCTTCATATCCAGATGTATAGTCCAGGCTGGTAGCAATGGCATTTATAACAGAGGATTGATCCGCTAGGATGAGACAGATTCACCTATCCAACCACAGATGGTAGAAAATATTATTCACAGATGCTTCTGTATGAGAGCTTGGCTTCTGCAAGGGCTCAGGAGCACTCCTAAAAATGAATTTTATTAGTTACTATGCATTTCTCCAAAGATTGATTTACTGTATGCTAGAGGGAGGATGAAAAGGGAAAAAGAATCAGAATGTTCCCCTGCAAGAAGAATGATACATTTGATGGTAAGGAGTGAGTGAGTTACTCATGACTTTCTTTTGTCAGTCAGAGAAATTCTGTTGGATTCACAAGATCTGAGTCAAGACTCCTTCGGTACATCTGGTGTTTCCCAAGTAGATGTACTGAACTTAGAAGTGCTGGTGGGTGGGAGTAATGGCTGGAGAGAAGGAAAGCTGGGCTTCCTACGGGTGGAGCAGGGAGATCAGCAAGCCTTTCAGAATTGCAGTGAGTGGTATGCCAATGGCATTGGCAGAGTAAATGTATGTTAGGACAAAAGTGCTAATCACAAGCAGAAGAAAAGCTCTTTAAATAGCTGAGGGAAAGGAAGCACCAACGTAGGCTAGCATCTGTGTTTTCTTCTCAACAGTGCTCTTATACAAAGCTATTCCTTTTTTCTGCAGTTTAAAATAGTTTCACTGAGGTAGATGTGAACTGTGAAGCATCAGAAGACAAAAGCTGTTTGTTTAATTTAATCTTATGGTAATCCTCATATAATAAGAGACGAATTGAATTACTGCTTTTCTCCCAGTAAAGGTAGCATTATTAGAATTCAGTGCTGTCAACACCTCTGACTAAGTACCCATAGATATCGCCTCCAATTTAAACAAATAATTAAATCTCTGAAAATCTAATGTTTTAGAGAGTTCTGCCCAAGAACTGCATTACCACATTAGTTTTGCAGGAAGGAGAAAAGGATGGGATTGGGTGTGTGTGGCTGGCCCTGGGGCACCTGCTTTCAGCCTATTTGCTCTGCGCACAGCATTGGTAGTATTGAGCTTTACCAAGCCCATTGCAGTAGTGCTGATCACTTCTTCAGGTTATCTTATGGACTTTCTTTTCCTTGCCTTCATCCTTGCCTTCCTCCTGGCAGTTTGTTCACTGGCACAAGTAAGGGATGAATAATATCAGCTGCCAATGACAGCTGCTATTCTGTTCCTTATTCCTTCTGAAATGCATGAGGAAATGCTCCAACAGGTATCCAAGAAAAAGCTTTTCTGTTTGCTCTATTTCTTCTAATAAGTAAATAAATACTTGCCAGAAAAAAAAAGAAAGAAAAGAAAAAGCTAAGAATTAACACCTACAGTAGTGCAAGGTCAGCTACTAACAAAGTTAAGAGCATGGAAGGGCAATTTGCAGTGTAATTCTAAATAGGAAGTGATGTGGCATATTGGATATAGCAGTTTCTTTTGACCAGTAATGAGTGGATTATCAGTATTACTGATTTTAATAGTCTCCTTTCACTCTTTTGCTCCTGGCATTGCTGTACTGTTATTTCCAAGTCTTGGTAAACCTGCATATGATGCAACTTTAATTTCAATATCATTATAATTGGTATAAATTGAGTTATATGTCTCTTGTTTTACTGGTCGTAGGTGTCCCAGTAGAAATTCTCGCAATTTTCACTGGAAAAATAAGGTATCACAACCAATTTTTGAGTTTTGCTTTTCTTTTATTTATTTTTTTTAATAAGGAAATTTTATTATTCAATACAGGCAAGGGAAACATTTCTGGAAGATTCTTTTCACAAAGCACAAGTTACTCAAATGCATTTTTTTTTGGCCAAAGTTAATGGTCCTCGCACACTCATGACAGGGGCTGAGGAGAAAGCTGGGGGCACTCTTCAGAACACTCATTCCTCTGGTCCTAAATTCTGCTGAGATGGGTAGACTGGAATCTCTTTTGGAGATTTCTGTCTCTACCCACTGACAATTGAAGGAACCTATGTAATGGTTCATGTAATGGTTCAACAGCCAACTTCAGTACAATAAACCTCATTAATTAAAAAGACCAACCAATAAATTGTCAATAAAAATAACTAGCTAGCCATCCAAGAAGGAGGTAAAGCAAATTTTAAATCTGGTACTTAGAAAGTTAGTAGAACAAGAATTCCCAGGAGCTATTTTTCATGTTTCTGAAACAGATAATGTAAGTTCTTGGAAGGAGTCTACCTTTGCCTTACAAGAAATATAGCATTATCTGAAAGTAAGGAGTATTTTAATTAAAACAGTAATTCTTGAAGAACAATGTTTCTAATAAAGGTGACCTTCTTACATATACATATATGCAGGTATATAGTTATGTATATTTTCTGAACAAAATCTCACTAGGAGCTAGATACTTGAAAAAATATAAGCTACTGTAAATCAGGTGAATTTTTCATGGATTCAATAAAGATCAAGGGAGCTGCTACGGTAAGTAACTTCTACTTAGGGTAATCTGACCCTTGGAGTGCAGCTACAAATGAGTTTATAAGCTTATCATCCTTTCATGTTACTCGCAAGAGTATGCAAGTTTCACTCAGCTTGTTGAAATAGCAGGGCAGGTGGAGTATAAGGCTTTAAATGCAATGAGTGATTGCTCCTTTGAAGGGTACATTCTTCCTTCCAGAAAAGGTGTTGTCTCTTAAATCTATCCCATAGAGGAAAATGGGCTACCTCTCTAGTTTAGAGCAATTGGATTAAAGATGAACAATGCATGGATGTTTGTTACAGACAGTAATTTCAATGATTAGCAGCCTTTATCTCAGCTTTAACTGCAACTTTGTAAAGAGCTGAACAGTCAGGCACAGTTGTGCTCTCCCAAAGAAGACTAGAGACAGAGAATCTAAATACCTGCTTTTCACCTACTGAGAACATCCTCACCACCTCCCTGCCGAGATACCTTTTCCCTTGCAAAATTCTCATTGCCAAACTGTTCAGCAATGATACACAATGCAATGAAAGATGCACCTTTATATTCACCCTCCCTTCCAAGCACACCTATGCTGTCTGATGAGATGGACTTTTTGCCTCATTGCTCATGCAAGCACAGAAAGCACCTCTTTCTGGTCATAATGATGGTAGCTACATGGATATAAATAACTGGTCTCAGGAAATGAACATAATGCCTCAAGTCCTTAAAGTCATTCTGATTGCTAGCCTTATTTCTATATTTAATTTACTCAAAATGATTTACAGCATAAACCAGTAGTTTAATAATGTGTAATACTGAAGAAAGTTCTATCCAAATGAAGAATGTATTGCACTAGATCATACAAAAACCAAAATTCCTAAGGTTCATTTTACATTATTTCAAATTGCATTTATTTTTGACATTTCCTGACATTTAATAGGAATTCTATGCAAATATTCTAAGCAGGAGTGGTAGCCTTGCCTGTAGTAAGATTATCTGACACTTCTGGCTTTATTTCAAAATCCTATCGTGTTTATCAAATTGAACTGAAATTATTAAGGCTCTTATATTTATTTGAATTAAACCAACTATAGAAAAGCATGTGATTTTGTCCCTATTAAAGCAATTCAGCAGTATCTTTTGAGTATTGAATGAAGGTTCATTAGTAATGAAAGTATTCATTCATTAAAACAAAAACAAAAAGCAAAACACAGAAATGTAGGCACAAGAAAAAGTACATCAAATTAATTTAAGCCAAATATTTGGAACTTGCTGACAAATTTGCAACTGCAATAATGGACTTACAGTGCATTTTATTTATGCAGCTATATGTTTAACAATAATTGTTTAATAGCAATAATATAGGGATTGCATGCAACTATACAAGGCTGTTATACGTAATTTTGATTATTCCTGTTATTAGGAATTTGGGTTGGTTTTTTTTGTTTTTTTTTTTTTTGTTTTTTTTGAGCCTACAATTCATGCAGAAATAAAAACATACTTAAGTTGCATGGGCTTAAGTGCCTCTCACTATTGTAATATAGAAAAAATAAATAATTTCTTACCACTCCCTGGGTAACAGATGAAAGAGTTATATATACACACATATATGTACATGTGTATATATACATATACACACAGCACACACAAATATGAAACATCCGTACTTACCTTTTAACACCTTGCAAACACATTTTCCAAGTTCAAGAAAATAATGACAAAGTTGACACTGTAAATCTGAATGAAAACTCTATTCCTGCTTGGTTCCTGCTATTCTGAGAGATGTTACAAACATTTTTCCACACTTACATATACAAACGAATAGTGAATCTGTAAAATAGACATTTTTTAAATTTCTTAAGTGTTAATTTTAATGCTGGACTTCAATATTATTATTTAGGAAACCTCTGAGTTTCTCTTTAGTAGTCTGAATGCACTTTTGATATTTCTAATAACAACAAAACAAACAGAAATAATTTGTGTCTTCTTGCTTTCATCTTTCAGTGTTTCTGAAACTTTGCACCATTCACTGTTAAAATACATTTTCATTAGCAACCTGTGTTTTCGTCCCTGTGTAGGAGTAAAGCTGTACAGGTATCTATCGATGGCTCATGGGAATTTCCCTTTTTTTTCTTTTTTTTTTTTGTCTCTCCAGATCATTAAAGACCAGAAGCTAATGGTGATAGTTGGAGGGATGCTACTGATTGATCTTTGCATCCTGATTTGCTGGCAGGTTGTGGACCCTTTAAGAAGGACAGTGGAAAAGTATAACATGGAGGTATGTCCTCAAGCCCAAGTAATACTCGTGGTTGTGTATCTACAGCTTTCTATAAGAACCTGCTATATGTATTAGTTTATATGAAAGCAAATCGTGTCTGGGGGAAATAAATGCTCTATTTTTAAGAGCAAATAGAAATGCAGACTGCAACCAGAAGAAATCCTATCTATGGTTGTAGGTGCTACTTTCCTGTCACTTCTGGGAGTTTTTAGATGTAAGTGTTGTAAACAGTGGAGACTCCTCTTCTAAGGCTTACTATTAGAGTCTGTTGCAATAAATAATAGATTATCAGAATCCATTAGCAGATTTCAGATATCTCATACAAGATAAATGCAAAAAGTCACTGCTTACAATGCAGTTACTGCATTCTTTGTGAAGATGCTCAGGAATGATGTTAGCTACTGCTATATTTATTTTCAATAATAGCATGTGCAAACCCCCTTTCTGATTATTCCTATTCTAATTTAATTCCCAGAAAGACCATGCTACAGATTTCAGTAGGGAGCAAGTAATTCCTTAAAACCGTGTGTACAAAGTTTCCAGCATTCTGGTAGGTTTCTTGTAGAGAACAGAATGGGATTTCTGGACATGGAGGAGCTGGCAGAAAGAACCATGGCAGCAATGATATAGAACCAGAAAAAAAGAATATGTGTCATTCTGTCTGTGTGGATTAGCTGTGAAACCCAGCAAGGAAACTAGTAATATCTGAAAAGTAGATTATATGAAGAGGTGATAGTCCATTCTCCTGTATTTGACAATCGGTGAGATAATGAACAATATTTTTCTCTTATGGTGTTAATATTTGCAAGAAAATGTACGATGCTTTGTTCCATTGTTTTTACATTGCTCCTACTTTTCAGTGTAGTTCTGGAATTTTATTAGAAAATTTTGTTTTTATTTGAATATAACTTCTGTAAGATACCTTAGAATGATGTCTCATAAGCTGCCACGGAAGCCTTTCAAGAAATCATTTTATAGTCTGAAAAAGGTTTCCACAATCATTCCCTAGAGTTTGAACTTGATTTTGAAGAGGCTCTCCAGCCACTCTGGTTGTCAATAAAAATGGAAAACATAACTAAAATGTGTCTTCTGCAGACACTTGTGCCCTGTGTTTGCAGAGTTTGAAACAATAGCAGCACGTTGATAGGCCTATTTATTTCATTCCCTTCCAACTACTCTGCAACTGAAGATATTTCAGTTACCATTATTTCTAACTGTTTCCCTGTGCATGTAAAACAAAACGTGCTATTATGAATAATTTCAAAATCCAACTTTAATAATGTTCACTTCAGTACTTGATTAAGTTAGATGATTTTTATTATTATTATTATTTTTTACCCAGATCAAAGGGAAACCAAAAGTGAAGGTCCTGGTATATAATCTTAGCAGAATCACTAGAGTGAATTTTTTGTAGACAGACACAATAACTGTGAAACTATCGAACCTTAAATGAAATATATATATGAAAAAATAATTGTAATTGCAGTTCTAAAAGTCTGCAGTTTATATCTAAACTTGTGAGTGTGTAATGTGTACAGCTAAAATCCTAGTGAGGTTTCTCCATACTTGGCGTTATGATCATGGGGCTGCGCACCACTTGCCTGAACTGTTTTAGAGCCAGAACTGTCTGGGAACTGGGTAAGCCCGTGAAAAATCTTAAAAACTCACATAAAAATGGGTAACGTGCATGAATCTATGTCATATTTTGAATATTCAGCATAGAATCGACTGAAGTTCTCTGTTAGAATTCTCTGTTGTGATTGTAAACTGGTTGGAATGCTTCCTTAAGCTGATGGACTTGGGGAGGAAAGGAAATAAAAATAATATGCAAGTAAATGTTGTAATTAAACTATTTTACATGTTTGCATTGCTTATATGCAATGAGGTAAACTGCAATTTGTTTTTCTGAAGCTAGCCTCAGATCCCAGAAACCCATTTAAAAAGAAAATGACAATTGTATTTGCATTTGTTTTTTTCATTTTAGGGATTTTTTTAATGCATTCTGCAATGGTGAGTCTTTAGTTGAGTTCACCTGAGTAGTTACTGTTTCTTTTGTGTTTTGGAAATACCTACCACATAGGTAAACACTACTGCAGGCAAGTTTCTGTTTTATTACTAACTGAAAATGAAAATGTGTCACACATTTCTCATCCTACCTGTGGATAAGAAATATTTTTAATGGCCTATTTTCTCTCAGATAAAGTAAATCTAAGTAATACAGACTAAACTGAATGTAGACTCCAAAGTTCTGAGTGCTATCAGTCATTTTAGTTATGACCGTCTTCTGTGCATCAAGATGTTCTGAGTGCTGTTTTAAGTATGAATACTCATAGACTTCCTGTGTGAAAGTACTGCATTTGGTGTGTGAAGACTTAACACTTTCAGTTGGTCTTTATTAATTGTGTTTTCATAAATGTGTCAGTGAAAGTAACCAAAATGAGGAATCTTACATCAATGTCCTTCGCTGTTAGAAATTATACCCTAAATGGTTTATTTGAATCTCAACCCCAACAAGTTATCAAGTACTTCTTAAAATTTTATATTCCCTTCCCTGAATTTGTAAAGTCAATCTATACGTCTTAAAAGTTGAGGATGGGCAGCCTATATCTAAAACCATAAAGGGAACTGAAAGAGCTTCTGCTGGAATGAATGCCACTGTCAGAAGCAAGAAACAAACTGAAATGTCTGTCAGTTTTCAGATCGGTATCTGCAATCCAGAACCTAGACATCAGCTTTCCTTGTGAAACACACATTTACAAATGCTATAAGAGACCCAATTAAAAGTTACAAGGACTGAGACCAGACTGAACTTGGTCTCAGTTCCTCCAGACATCAGTAGGGCAGTTACTAGTATTTAATACACAGGCAAGAAAACTCTTTGCTAAAAGCAAACAGACCGCAGGATAAAGGCAGGGATGGCTTTAAAAGTTTTGTAGCCATACTCCAGTTTCCTACAGAATAATGGTAAGGATCCTCCTTGTAGAGTGAATACCCCAAAAGAATACCCACGGAAAATAATGAGGTGGATGGTGTATTTTGTGAGGCTTATCTAGGTGGTATACAGACAACTGGTAAATAAAGAAAGGCTCACCTGTTGCAGATGGTCAAGGCTCGCCCAAAACTCCACAGGGAAGAGCTCTCCAACAAGAGATCCTTCCCCAGTGGTGGTCAGCCCTTAAATGGGGTCTGATGCTCTGTGTGTGCCTGTTTATTCCTACTGCCTAATAAATTTTAAAACTGTCAAATTCAGATAATTTTGACAGAGTAGTCACAGCTCTTGAGGACATAGCATTGCTACAGATTTCATGAAAAGTCACCTGTATGGAGGAAAGATTCTGATAGCATCTCCTCTTAGGGAGATTTTAGAGTGAGTTTACTCCTCTTTCTAAAGACAAACATCATAAATGCTTTGTTACTGTGGAGTCTTACTGTTAATAAGACACAGATCCAACCACAAGACAAAAATATGTAGGAAACCACTCTCATTTCATCATCATCACACTGATGCACCTGCTTTGGAATGAAACCATTGTCTGAAATAGCAAAACCATTTATGAAGTGGAATCACTTCTTCCTGAGCAGCAGGCATGTTGTAATTCAATTATATATTTACTACAGTTCAGTAAGTCTGTGTAGATATGCAGTCACACACACCTCTTCTCAAGGTACAGATTTCTAAGATGTGGGCACAGATTGAACCACTGTAGATTTAGAAGGTAACCAGTAATAATGTTAAACAGATAAGAACTAGGGGAGATAGACCAGATTTTATGGTTCCCAAAAGTAAAATGGTCTTATGTTAGTGTTATTAGACTCATGAAAAACAATAATTTGCATGCCGGATGACAATATTTCTTGCAACATTTTAAAATCTGTTTATCTGGGATAGCAATGTTTTTGTTCCTTGATGTCTTAGTGCTAGATATGCAGTTGACACTGTAACATTTCCTCTATTTAACCATATGATAACATTATCAATATTTTAATGTTCTGCTATCATATGGAATGTTTCTAGTAGTTAATGTTTCACAGTGAATTGTCCTGAGATGGAAATAAATAATTATGACTAATAATAATAATAATAATAATAACAGGACAGAGTGCCTTTTTAGAAGATGCAGATGAGAAAAAGAAATCAGTGGGGTGCATATGACTTGGACCTCTAGCATTAATATAGAAATAAATGTGGAAACTAAGTGGGTGTAGCTTTCTATGAGGACATTGCTGTAGTAAAAATAACAATATGCAGGAAAGGTTGAGCAGGCCATGCCAGTATTGGAGTCGTGTTGTCTACTAAAGAAATCTTCAAGTAAAAGCAGATTAACAAATTAATCAGTTCAGTGAGTGAGTTGGAATTCCTATATATTCCAAGCATATAAAAATGTTATTGGCAATGTGTTACTAGCCAACAAGTTAGAGGATCAGCTTTGTCTGATATGCCAAGGGAGTCATAAATATTGCAAGAACAAAAATATGCATATGTAAACTGGACAAGTGCCACATCAGATTGTGCTGCACAACAAACTTATTTCGGGGCAGTGACTGCTTCCCACTTCACCAGATTGGAGTACCCAGCAAGAGGAAATTAACCCTTGATTTCATTCTGAATAGCATACAGAATCTATTGAGAAGTGTTGATATTTGAAGGGCTATTCTGTAGCTACAAATAAAACATTCTTATCTTCAATAGCTTTGAAGAAGCAACAACAGCCAACAAAGTATCAGTAGAGTGGTACTCAACCTCAGAAAGGGAAACAATATAACAGTGAGGAAGCCTCTTAAAGAGACACTAAAGAGGACACCCTAGAGAGTTAAATCTTTGCAGGTGGCCTACAAAGTATTAAAATACACATATTGGAGGCATGGAGTAAATTCATGCCGCGCATCAAACAGGACTTGAAAAGGGAGAAACTCAGCATGATTGAACAGCAGGAAGATATCCTTAAAAAAAAAAAAAAAGAAGTTATATCCAAATCAGGAAAACAGAAAGGGTCATAAACTCTGATAGGTTAAACATGGAACACGATAAAGAAAGGCTAAAACAACTGGGAAAAGGCACAAAAATGAATAATAAATCATTATTTATATATTGGGATCAGGAAGCTTTCCAGGGAGTCTGAAGGGATAGTGTTTGATCAGAATACAATGACATTACTTGCAGACAACAGGGTTGAGTAGAATCATTAAATGACTATTTTGCTGCTTTTTTCACCAAAACTATTTGTTGAAGAACTTATGGAGATTCCTATGCTAGAACCCTTGTGATGAACTCACTGAAGAGTGATGAGCTGCTGATAGGAACAAATTGTTTACAAATAAGGTACTAGAACTAGATTGCTTTCCAAAGCAGTTCAGAGGAGTAGTAGTGAAACTACTGACAGCGGTACGTAATCATAAGCTCAGAGCTGCTGTGATGTCTGAAAGAAAAGTTACAAATGTCATGTTTTCAAGGCAGAGTGGAAACCTCATGGTTTTCAGCTAATGCCTGTAACAGGCCAACTGATAAAAATTGTAGTCAAGAGTAGAATTAGAGATAAATATACAACACTGAAGAAGAGTTGATATGGCACTTGTGGAGGAACATATGATTCAAAAGCTGTAAAATCCTTTGAAGAAGCCAGCAAGCATGTGAACAGAAGCTGACACAGCCTGCTAGGTCTCCTGAAAGGACTTGACAATTTATTTCATCAAAGGCTTTCATGGAAATTAGCTAGCCTTGGAAAAAAAAGAGAAGTTTGCAAGCAGGCAGCAAATATTTTAGAATGAGGAAAGAGAATTCAGTAGTATCTAAAAGTTATCTTTAGGGAAGGAAGGATGTATTTCCTTCAGGGATCTGTGCTGGGACCTGTGTTCTTCAGTGGAAGAGGAAGTGAATAAATGACAAAATTTTAGCTGTAATAGTAAAGTATTCCAGGTAGTAAAAAGATGGGCTGATTGTGAAAAATTCTGGAGGAACGTTGCAAAAACTGCTTTTGAGCATTAAAATGTCTGGTAAAAGAAACTTATATAATGAGCTTTTAAAATGAGCTGTGTAGGAAATAAAATACTCATAAGTTTCCGTAAAAACTGGTAGATTCTGGGTACTTTAGTGCTATGTTGGAGCAAGGAACTGGTGTTAGTAAATTCCATGAAAATGTACTAAATAGCTATCAAAACCCGTAGTGCTAGGACATGCTAGGGAGCATTTGGGGGAAAAAAAAGTGATACAGCAAAGCATAGAAATTTTTTTCTGTATGATCTTACTCACTACGTCTTGGAGAGATGGAGATAAAATTCTTCATAGCAGCCCCTGTGGTGCTGTATTTTAGATTTGTGTCTAAAAATGATGATAACATAGCAGTGTTTGGGCTAATGCTGAACGTCTCTTTACTCTTCTGCACACACAGTGAATAGGATGGACAGGAGACTGGGAGGGGTCAGCCAGCACAGCTGATCCCAAATAGCCAAAGAGATATTCCTTACCATATGTGCAGCAGCATGCTAAGCGTGTCATGCTCAGCAAAAACAACTGGGTTGGAGAAAGAAGTGCAAGAGTTATCTTCCAGTGACTGGCTGTACTTTAGCCTTATTCTAGGAGGTGGTGAGACATTGCCTTTGTATCACTCTTTTTAGTGATTTGGTTTTGCTTTTTGTAGAAATTTTCCACGTTTTTCTTCTTTTCTTCACTTAGTAAGCTGCCTTTATTCTGATTGATGAGCTGTCTTGCTTTTACTCTTCCTTTTTTCTCTCCTGTCCCGCTGGGATTGTGACTGAGCAAGTGGCTATGTGGTGCTTGTCTGCTGGCTGGAGCCAACTCAGCACACCTGGTATGGCCTTTTGAAGAGCCTTAAACTAACAGCATTGGTTTGTCTGGACCCAGTCATTCATTTGCTGGAGTTGGTAGGTGCTGTACCTCCTTTTAACTGCAATGGCATAGCTGATACTTTCTTAGAGAGGATGCCAGCTCCCAGACCTGTGCTTCAGAAAGTTAAGCTCAGCATAATGTGAAATGGTCTTTTCTGATTACAGCTTCAGCAGCAATCTTAGAGATTATTATCTCATTTTCTATGCAAAGTCTGACTCATATAGTGGTAGATGGGTTTTTAGATTTTAAGTTCAGCTAGAGGAAACACACATGTAGACTAGGTAAATTCAGTTCATTCTACATCTCTTTGGTTAAGACAGAATTAGCTTGGCTTAAAACAACTAAATTGCCTAAAAATTTCATTCAAATCACTAATCACAATGTTAGCTGAATTGAAATAACTCAGCTGTTATGTTGAAGATTTTCTCAGTAAACGGATATAAGTGCAACAAAACTGAATGAGTAAAAGTGTCTGAGTATCTGATAGTCTTTTCAGTGTGCCTGCTCCCAGACTAGTACACTAAGAAATGAAAATTCCAGGGATATTATTCAGACTGTAGGTGAATTCAGCAAAGCATACAATTCTAAGTTATTCAAAGTGGTAGTGCTAGGCCACTGTTTATTGAGAGTTGTGTCGATCTAGCTTAGATGTTATGTAAATAAAACTCAAAAAGGAGTTCATATATTAGGTTTGGAAGGAAAGAAAGGCTAAGAGCATGTACAAGGACAGCATGATGCTGTGTCCTAATATTTAGGCCAGTTAACAAAGAGCAGAGGCCACCAAATGAAAAACCTTCCTTTAAGACAGCTTTTTTTCATGTAGAATTGCTTTATGTGTTTTTAAGCAAAAAATATATGTAAACTGGGATTCAACTACACATATGTAGATCAAGTAGCATTTTCATATGAAATTTTACTTAAGTCCTAGATTAGTAACCTGAGTTACTCTAATGTTCTTACATTTTCTTTAATACATTTACTTCACATTTTCACTATTTTTCCCCTTTAATTCTTGTCTTTCGTCATGGCCACTGTTACTGTAAGAAGTGGAAAATTCTCTGTCATGGAAGTATATACAGAAGAGAACATGTGTGTGCATCTGTATATACATGAGTAAAATGTGGGAGGATTGGTAAAGATATCTGGTTCTAATTCATTTACTCAAGTAGAATTATTCAGATTCTTCACAGGTTTGAGATAATCAGATCATGTTCTTTTCTCTTTCCACACATGTACATATGCATAAACAGATGTGTTTAGAGATGTTGTTTACGTTGTGCCATTGGGCTATTCAGTCAGCTAACAACTGGATTAGTAAGAACTTTGTCAAAACTAGATTATGAAATGAAGTATATAATTGACTGAAGTAATTTCTGGGGGTGTTCAGCATAATGCAGGTCAGAGCTCCTTAGTCAATTTGTTCTCTAAATATCATTATGCCCATCTGTTTCCCCTACTATTTCTTAAATAAATTTAATTTCTTTCCTTCCAAATTGAAATATTGCAAGTGTTTGGAGCCAAATGTCTCCTAAAATATGTAGCCTGCTTTCAAGCCCTGTAGCTCACAGCAGGTGGCCCACCAGCAGTTGCTGAAACTGAGAACACTCACTTGCATCTGCTGGGGCCCACCAGTGGCTGGCAGCCATGCCAGCAAGGATTAAAATGAATGGCCATGGAAGTCAACTGCAAACCTTCTGCTGGCCCAGGAAATCTAAAGGAGGTCCAAAGAAAGACTAAATATTAAAGAGCAAATGCTGGTTTACTTGTCTTTCTGATATGACATCAGTTTCCAAGGGAACAGAACAAAACGTGAGGACTGGGAGCCAGCAACTGAGATTGACTCAGCTGGTGGCTAGTTCTACTTTCTGTTTCCATGGAAACGGATATCAAATTGGCAAAATAAAGAAGTAAGAGCAAGGTCAGTTTCAAAATGGCAGGACAAATGGCTGCTGCTTCAGCTTCTTAATAAAATGAGGCATGCTGTTTATTCCTCTTCAGTAAGCAGTTCTAGTCCTGGCTCTGTTATTTACTTACCAAGAAGTGCTACTTACCAATCTCAGGAACATAGGCTCCACTGTCATACACAAGACTTGTAGTTCACATGGTTCATTAGTTTGTTTGCAACTTCTGCTGGCACAAATGCTTTCAGATGTGGACCCTTGAAGCACACTGTGCACAATAGAAATTTCATCTGTCCCGCTTATATTTTCACTCATGGTTCCTAGTAAGCAGTGGCTTCAACTAGGCAATCATGTATTTGGGAGGATTGGCTGACATGCCTGAAGGCTGTGCTGCCATTCAGTGAGACCTGGACAGGCTGGAGAGCTGGGCAGTCAGAAACCAGATGAAATTTAACAAAAGCAAGTGTAGAGTCTTGCACCTAGGGAGGAATAATTGCATGCACCGGTACAATCTGGCGGATGAGCTGCTGGAGAGGAGCTCTGTAGAGAGGGACCTGTGTATCCTGGTGGATGACAGGTTGACCATGAGCCAGCAGTGTGCTCTCGTGACCAAGAGGGCCAATGGCATTCTGGGATGCATTAAAAAGAGCATGGCCAGCAGATTAAGGGAGGTGATCCTCCCCCTCTACTCTGCCCTGGTGAGACCTCATCTGGAGTACTGTGTCCAGTTTTGAGCACTCCAGTATAAAAAGACAGGGATCTCTTGGAAAGTGTCCAGTGGAGGGCCACAAAGATGGTGAAGGGTCAGGAGGATTTCCCCTATGAAGAAAGGCTATGTGAACTGGGTCTCTTTAGCCTTGAGAAAAGAAGACTGAGAGGGGACCTGATCCAGGTTAATAAATGTCTGAGGTGTGGGGGGCAAAGTGGCGAGGCCAGACTCTTTTCAGAAGTGTGTGGAGACAGGACAAGGGGGAATGGACAGAAACTGCAGCACAGGAGGCTCCACACGAATGTGAGCAAGAACTTCCTTATGGTGAAGGTGATGGAGCACTGGCACAGGCTGCCCAGGGGGATTGTGGAATCTTGTTCTCTGGAGATATTCAAGACCCGCCTGGACACCTACCTGTGTGACCTGGTGTAGGGAACCTGCTTTGGCAGGGGGGTTGGACTTGATGATCTCTTGAGGTCCCTTCCAACCCCTATGATTCTATGATTCTATGATATATACCTCATGATACTGTTTTACACTTTCACTATTTGAATACTTTTGTTAATCTAATAATCGTCTGTTGTTCTTGACTCTTGCTAACTTGCAGTTCATTGTAATTGCCAATTTCTTAAGTTTTGAAAAAGTTGCTATGTAGTCCACTGAATATACTTTATTTTTCTTTTAGGGAAAAAAAAAACTTCAATTTTTCCCATCTACTTTTAAAGTACAATTCATTATTTCATATGTGTTCACTATAGATCCTTATTTTTCTTTTCTCGTTTTGGTAGACAGTTCCACTTTTACCTAGCTCCCTTTCCTAAGGCATAGAGCTTCTAAAGCACTCTTTTTTGTTAAAATGATTAACACTGTATATTTCAGAAAATCTATGTGCTAGTGTTCTCATCATGTTCCTTATGTTTTGTGTATTGTTTTTTACTATCATACATTATTCAGCAAAATTTTGGATTTTGCTGTCAAAATGATTCCCAGATCATTTTCATGCATTAAGACCCCAGAAAATGCATAAGTAGTTCCATTGTTTTAAAGTGAAAATGACATTACAGTTACTTAGTTGAACTCTATTTGCTGTGGTATTTCCCACTTAACTTAGTCACTTTCCTCACAAATCTTTGTACTCATTTAACCTCAACAGTCTTGTCTGTAGATTTTCCTGCTAGTGCTGTTGAGCAATAGTGACTTCAGAATGAGAGAATGGCTCTTAGGATGGAAGTGTTACTCTGGAATATGGAAGCATGACATTGGGTTCATTTGTGTACAGTTATTGTTATTCAAGTTGTTGTAATGCAGTCATAATTGTGGTGTATCCCCACTTCAGGAACACTTTGCTCTAGCTCTTTTTGGTCTGAGAACTCAACTACCAAAGGTTCCCAGTCAGTTCCGTTCCACTGTATTTGCCAATCCAGACTATGGTTCTTCTCTTGGAATTTCAAGATAAAATTTTCAGTCACAAGTGAAAAGACTATCTGAGGAAAGGAAATCAGGTAGCACTAACACCAGTACAGTCATTATGTAGATATGAATTAAAAGCAGTCATTTACTGCTTTTGGTAGCAGCACTACTGAAATTGTCATGTGTAGTTTGAGACTACCAGTAAATGATTCATAGTCTAATCAGCATTAAAAGCACCAGATATGTCATGTATCAGTGACACCTGACTGGTTCATACAGAAGTCACTGTGATAGTTTTGTTTATTCTGAGGATGATCAGTGTGTGGTAGATCCAGTGGCATTTTTTCACTTTAAACATTGAATACATTTGATACATTCGTCCAGATGTATTCTCCTGTAGACTAAATGCATAGCCAAAGATTGTACTGGTTTTATACTCCCTTAGAAGGCTGCAAACTACTACTGAGTTACAGAAGGATTTCACTGATTCTTTTTGTTATTCAGTTCTTGACTACCAAATAGCAGCAATGCAGCTTTAGGATATTTCAACATTCATTCAGCAGTGACACATTTGCAACAGCTTAGAAACTCATCTCTTTGCATGCTTTCCTTGTTCTTTCAGAGGTAAATCTCTCAGGAATCTCTGGACACGTTTTTACTTCAACTGCATATTAAGTGTCAGGATTTAAAGGCATTATAATTCAGTCAGAAACATATTTTGCTATTTTGTCAGTGGTTTGAGTTGTTAATATCGGAAGCAAGAGAGACAGGGAAACTTCTAAAACTCCAAAGCTTGATTAAGAAAAACTTTCAGAAATCTGTCTCAAAGAACTGGTCAGTATTTCTCATTGCATTCTGTCCTGATCATTTCAATGTTCAGCCTTTCTTAGCTCTGTAACAACTCTCTGACTTTTGTTGGGGTTTTTCTGGTTGCTTGGTTTGTTTGTTTGTGGGGTTGTTTTGTTGTTGTTTTTTGTTATTGTTTTTTTCCTAGAAGCAAGCACTGCGTAAAGAAAGACAGGTTTTAATGCTTATGTCAGGAAACAGATGCTGACACAGATGAAATGAAGCATAATAAATTACTCCAAGAATATGCTGAGGCTGCAATAGAGTCCAATAAAATCCTTCTGCCAGTCTTCTCTGTAGATATCCACCCTAAAATAGCTATTTAGGAGAACAAATCATCTAATGCAATAAATGCTTCCTTGGAGGAAGAATATTCCTTTGTCCCTTTACATGCTTAATAGGCTGACAATGAAAAGGCACACCCTGGGTATTCTGGTTCTCCTTTAAAACTTCAGTCACTGAGCTAATTAATGAAGGAGGCCAATCTCAAGCATGTCTGATTATAGTTAGTGTCTTTCACCCAGTGTTCTGACCAAGACATTGCACTGGAACACATTACTGGCAGTGATGGATGAGTCCTGCTGTCAGTGGGAAGAGTCAGGCCATCACAAGACTTTTATGAAATGTTTGACCATGAAGTAATGCTCTCTCACTGAAAACAGATGCTCTGTCTTTGCACTGAAACCACCTCAGTACTTGTTAAGCCTGATAGCACAAAACCATCATCTTTACATCTATGCCCTATGTTTAGTTCTTCCGGATTCTTCCCTGTTGCTGAGCATTCTTACAAAGCAGCATCTATGAGTCACGCTACACTGTATCTGTACCCAAAGCTTGAAGACCTCATCTCACTTTGGAAGAGCAATGCAGTTTTTAGTTATTTATACTTCATAATATGCAAACCACAAATATAATGTGTTTGGCTATGAAAATTCAGGTATTTTGAAAATTATATTTATTTAAAAATAAAAAAAATAAAAAACACTAGTGTCAGCACAGAATATATATCGTGATTGCCATTGGCCATTCTTTACATGGGATTTCCATACAGTGTGAAGTCCTTTGACTGCTTTTGTTCTATGTACGTAAAGACTGTTTACAGTTTCAGACTGTTTACAGTTGATTTTTCTCTGATGAACATACTCTCAAAAAATCAAGTAAAGTGTTCATATGTAAGTGGGAAAAAGCTTCTGGGGGGATCTGCTGAATATTAGGATGAACACTTCTACAAAAATTGAAGATTATCACAAATATACTCACACTTGCAAAAGCAGTGTTTGTTTCTGAATTAGCGTTCTCCAGCATAATTGTCCAGCAAAATATGTTGACACATGTATTATTTAAAACATCCTGCTGTGTATTCTCGCCCTGAAAAATACACGGCACACAATAAATGTTACTACATTGTTAGTGGTATCAATAAGCATTAGAAATAGTTAATCACAGTGATCTGCAAGTTATTGATAACTGCTGTTTGGTAATCACATGAGTGCAGGTGGCCCAATGGTGTTGGCTTGCTTTTGGACAGAGTCAGTTAAGAAGGAATACTTTTCCTGAGCATAGATAATACTTAGTATATCACTTTATTCCAGTTCTTCTGAATCTCCATGCTGTATTTTTCAGTTACCTGAAAAGATTTTTTGGAATTTTGTCAATATTGCCTCAACAGAAAATGCTGATTCTTCTTTCTTCTGACATTTTTGCTTCTTGCCTTAACTCAAGCAGTTTTATTGGACACATTTTTTTTGTTTCCAGATACATTTAAAGTAACTCTTTGTTCTCTTTTAGTTGCCTGCTCTAAAAAACCTGTGTTAGCCATCTTCATTTTTCTCATAATATTATCTCTTCTCATATATATGTAAATACCTGTAATACATTAACTTCTGTATTATGAGTATATTAAAAATGTTCTGTGGTTTTCCCAAATGAAATTTTGGATTTAAGTTTCTTGTTGTACTAATGCCTTTAGTATTGCTTTTTAATTCAAGTTTCTGTTCCATCTGGAATGTTTTTATGCTTCCTCATGCAGCATCTTTGACCCTAGTCAGAATCTTAGAGACTGGAGAATGTAAAACAGTTGAGAGTTACTTTATTATTATTACTATATTATTTCAGGATTTGTAAGGCTAGAATCATCATCCTATGGAAATACCCTTCTTACATTTTAAAGCCATTATGCCAGCCTTAGACATAATTCCTTGTTAATAAATAAAATATCATGTGTTTCTTAGCAGTTTAGAAGAATCTCTTCTGATATTCACTATGGAATTAGATAGTGCAGAAGACAAGAAATTGTGTGGAAAACTAAAATGGCTTCACAAGATACTACTTCTTCCCCTCCCCCCCCTCCCCCCAAGATATAGAGGAAGGAGTGTCCTTCACTTTCAGGCAGTCCTGAACATGCAAGCTCCTAGCTCGTGTGAATTTTAAGAATTGCTTATGGAATGATATAGACACCAAACAATATTGAAACAACCTGTGGTCCTGATAGTGATGATATTCCAGGATTTTCTCCCTGTTATATAACAGGATTATATTCCTGTTATCCACCCAGCATGCAGTTTACTTCTCTATAGAAAAGGAATTTTCATCAAACTGCTTTGATTAGTCCCTTCTCATTTTTGGGAACTGTTGCAAATAAAAGTGGAACAGAACACCTACATAAAAAATTTATAGAACTAACTATAGAAAGTAATTTACTATGCAATTTTTATTTGAAATAATGCCAGTGATCTAGCACATAACTTTATGCACTAGATAAAAGCAAAATGAAAATTTCCTCCTCCCAACCTGTAGGTGTTCTTCAGCAATTGTTATAGAGGTTGAAGGCACATATCTTTAATGTTTTCATTTGAGTCTACACTTATAATAACATTGTAAGCAAAGATTTAAAGCAAAGAAATTTTTTTCATAGTCTTCATTTCTATATGCCAGTATAGCAGAAAGAAAAGCCTGTTAAAACACTATGGAGATAAATTCAGAATGGAAGGATATGTGTGATGGTAGACCAACAGGCAACAATAGAGGAAATGGCATTACGAAGAAATTTGGCTGGAGCGAGATAGAAATGGTTGTTCAGGGGAGGGAGTGTGATAGTTAGAATTTTTTTTTTTTTAATTTTGACAGTATGTTTTTTTTCGTTTGTTGTTTGTTTTTTAATGTAAGAACTCATAACCATTTAATTAATCTGAAAATATAGAGTCATATCAGAAATAACCAAAATGGTTATTTAAGCTGTTAAAATGATGAACCTTGACAAGTCATTTCCATAACTTATTCACCTGTCTGAGACAGGTATTGGGCTGGATAGACCTATGTCAGCAAATGCAACTGCTTTTTCATGCCAAAGAGGGAAATACATTCAGTAATTTCTTAGTTCTCTTAGCATTTAATTTTATTTCTATTCTTCATAATGTTTTCATAGAATACAGAGAAGTATTTTGACAGACTCTAGGTAGAGCTTTTGAACACTGATTGAGGAATGTTTAGAAAGTAATTCTCAACATGTAGCTTGCATTCTTTCCCCAGAATATCATGAATATCATATTTTTATAGTACTTAGTAATGGTATTATAGTGGGAAAATATATTCATCTAATATGTCATAAAGAGGAAGAACCCTACCATTGTTTTTAGTAATTTTTATTTAATTAAAGAAGACTCAGAATCAAGAACTGAAATACAGAATTACGGAAGTGCTGAGGCTGAAAGATTTGAAAGTTTTCTGATCTATGACCCTTGGTCAAAGCAGCAAAACCTAGAATAGGTTGTTCAAGAAAGCTTCTGGTTGTGTTCCGAATATTTTCAAAAATGAACTCTTCATATCCTTACTAGGTAGTCTGTTCCAATGCTTGCCTATCCTCATTATGAAAAAGAACTGAAGTTTAATTTCTGATGTTTAAATGGCATTTCCTGTATTTCAGTGTGTGTCCTTTTAATCCAGCTAAACACCCCCTAGCCTGTATAAGTGGATGCCTGGGGTTTCTTCTTCCCCAGGAAAGGCTTGGCATTTCCCTTTGCTCAGCATCAGATCTCTGTCAGAACAGTTGTCCAACCTCTTGACAACCCACTGAGTAGCAGCAAAGCCATCTGGTGTGCCAATGCCTCCTCCGACTTTTGTTTCATTTTCAGACTTACTGTGGATGTGCTCTGTCCCATCATATGCATCATTAGGATGATAAATAGTATTGGCCCTAGTACTGATCCCTAGAATAAAACACTCTTGACTAACCTCCAGTTGAACACCATGCTACCGATTTTCATGGTGCCTTGCATCTGCCATTTTAGTCAGTTTTCAGTCTCCCTCACAAACATCTGTTTGTCCATGAGGATGTTATGTTGAAAGCTTTACTCAAGTGGAGATAAACAGTACTGAAAGCACTTTCTCGCCCATCCACAAAGGTAATTTTGCTGTAGAAGGCTAACAGGTTAATCAGGCAGGATTTCCTCTTTGTAAATCTTTGTTGACTGCATCCAATCACATTCTTGTCCTTCGTATGTTTGGAAATGGTTCCATGGAAATTTGCTCCATGACCCTCGCAAGGTGCAGTTAACTGGCCTGTAGTTTTCTGGATCCTTCTGCTTGCCTTTTTTGAAGGTCACAATAATGTGTCCCATTCCTCTGAGATATTTTCTGATAACTATGACCTTTCAGAGATGATCAAATGGCCTCACAATGACAGCTCCTGTATTCCTTGTGAGTGCATCCTATCAGGTTCCCTGTATTTGTGTGTGCCCACTTGGTTTGAATGTTCCTTAGTCTATTCATGCTAGCTGTGAGTAAAACTTGACTGCTGAAGGTTTTCCTACTAGTATCATGGACCTGCTATTCCTCATGTTAAATTTTACCTGTGAAGGCTGAGGTGGAGTACCTTAGACTTACATGTCCTATGTCACCAGATCCCCTGCCCTTTTCATCAGTGGGCCATTGTTTTCCTAATCTCCCCTTTGCTGCAGGAAGATCAGAATGACTGCAGAAGTCATTCTTGTAGTCCTTGCTGCCTCTCCCAAGATTTAACTCTGGATGGGCTTTGGCTTCCCTAATTCGTTTTCTCCACACTGATATAGTGTGTCTGTATTCTTCTTGTTTCTCTACTTTCACAATTTGTTTTTAGATTTGAGTTGAGTCAAGTGCTCTTTGTTCAGTTATGCATGCCTCCTGCTGCTGCTGTTTGATTTTCCTGAATGGGGAGATGGACCATTACTGAGCTTAGAGGTGACGATCCTTAAAATATACGTATCTTGTGGTCTCCTCTAGTCTCTATGACCATCTCATATGGAATTTTTTGAAATAAATCTCTCAACAAGTCCAAGTCTACTATTAGGATTGTTACCCTGCTATTTTTCTTGTTTCCTACTCTCAGGATCATGAAATCCAGTATCTCCTGCTCACAGCAGTCAAGGTTGCTGCCGGACTTCAACTTCCCCTGTTTCTGAATATTCTGTCCAGTGGGGTGCCTCCTCTCATTGATATCAATCACCTGTGTCAGGAATGTTTCATCAATATGTTCCATGGTTCTCCAGGATTGTTTGTGCTCTCCTGTGTTTTCTGTCCAGGCCATATCAGGGCGACTAAAGTCCTGCATGAGACCCAGGACCTGCAGACATGCATGTTTTCTATTTATGGCCTCATCAACTTATTTCTGATCAAGCAGACTGTAGTAGACAACCACCACAACATATCCCACATGGTTCTGCTCTCTAAATTTAACTCATAAGCTCTGGACAATCTCATCATCCAGCTCAAAGCAGATTGCAATGTATTGTCACTGATATCTCATGAAACAGGCAACTTTCCATCTTCCCCCTTTTATCCATCCTGTTTCTTCCTGTTTATCTGTTGTAGCACTCCAGTCAGCATCATTCTGTGACCTCCATGAGGATGTAGCCCCACAACTGCAGCACACCTCTAATTCCTCCTGTTTGTTACAGGAGTGGGACAATGTTTCATACATCCAGTAGTGTTCAACCACTTTGGAGAACTGCTATATCTTAGTAACTTCCCAGAAAAGTGTCATCACTTCCCCTATTGTCCTATTCAATCCTGTCCTGCTGACATTTGCAGGCATACATTTCACATGGGCTTCCTTTCTGTCATGTTTTGTTATCTTCAAGTTCTGTCTTATCTTCCTCACCCTGCCAAGTCTTTTGCTGTTCAAGAATAAATCAGTGAGTTACTGCCTGTATCTGATGAAATTATTAGATACTTATATTACAGAAAAATAAAAACCTCTCCTACTAAAGAAGTCTAAAAAAAGTTCAGTTTGCTTAAATTTGCGGAATGAGTGCTAGTACGTGGTATGATTACTATCTTTAAATTTCATGGAAGAATAAAGACCAGGAGCAGGAAAGAAGCTTGAAAACTGTCATATCTGACACATGCAAAAGCGGTTAAAAATCAATCATGAGTAATTGATAGCTGGAAGACACTAGATTTGTTAAGAATACAGAATTTTCTTCTTGTAGGGGGTGATAATGTGGCCCTGAACTGTAGAAATTCAGAATTTAGTAATTATATAAAGAAGATGTCATATTATATGTTATATAGTAATTATATAAAGAAATGATGTTATATAGTAATTATATAAAGAAGATGATGTGGGGACTAGACCCATGTTTCTGTGCTTATGAACTAGGCAGTGGATTATGGTGAAGAACTTGTGAAAACTGCTTGAATTCCTGCAATTGTTCAGATAAAGACTGGTTACCTATCTGCATTCTGTGATGTTTTTCAGCTGCAAATGGCTAACACAAGAGATAGAATACCACAGCTATCACTGCATCTCCTTTAAAATGGTTCATTTGCCTCAGGCTTTAGGATTTAGCCGTAATGAAGATGAAAGATTGATGGCTGACTACTGACCTACTTTGAGGAAATGAAAGAGCAGGTGCTGCTGACTAGGAAAGCAAAGGGATGTACAAAATGCAGAGAAATAAAAGCTTGGCAAAATAAAATCTCTTTTACATCACAGCTACTTTTCCATAGCCAAGCACAGACTAATACACACCTGGAAACCTCAAAACCTCTTTGTGTATTTCTGTAAACATATTTAACCTATTTTAAATCATTATTTTCATTTTATATACTGAGACTTGAGTTACTGTAAAGGCTCTGAATCTATCAAACTGCCACAGCATGTTGTTATAGCTAATAGAAAAAGCTAGACAAGGGAAATTACAAAAATATATGGCTTAAAATGTGACAGACTTGTGTCAGTGCTTGCAACAAACTGTTCCTCAAGTTTTGTTTAACCTTTGATGAAAGAGGGACATGTTCATCAAAACTTGGAATTAAGGCCCTTCAGACTGTGTGACAGAAGTGTTTAATGGTTTGTGACAGCCAGTCCTTCAACAAAGAGCTGCTATCTTTTAACCAATTTGTGTCAGAAATTTTATCCATGAATTGCACAAAGGGGGTGAAGTAAAACATTTCTGGTTTCTCATTAGCAATCATGTTTGAAACAAACTAGTAAGTACATTGGCGAATGAACCCAATGTTGGCCACCAAATATTGCTTCAGCTTTTCACAGCTATCAAATTCATAGAAAATGGCATCGTTTTTAAGCTAATTGCTTTCATTGCAGAGTAATTACCCTCCCTGCTTTGGGGCAGGTAGAGAAGAGCCATATTGCCTACCTTAAGATCTAATGGGTTAATTGCTTCAAGCAAAGGGACTGAGTTTTAAGTGAAGATTCCCCCCTTACATCTTGCATTTCTGCATTTACAACAGTCCTCAGTGTTAAACACATGCAGTTTAAGTGGGCACCAAAAGTATTCTGCTTTGTTGGGGATCAGAACCCTATTAAGTCATTTAAGACATCCAGTTCTCATTCATCTCGGAGAAGAGTCAAAGTTGTGTGCTTTTTTAAAATGTAGTCTGCCTCTAACTTTTCCTTCAGTAAGTTATTATAAACGTTCAAGAACTTAATAAAACACAACTCTGTAGGTCTTTAGACTCTTGTTCTTTTACAGGCAGAGCTTAAAATTTCAGTCTTTGGGTGCAATTCATACATGAGAAATACCTATCTACAAGGCTGGCTGGTTTGTAACTATTTCCAGGATCTTTCCTTTTTTAAGCCCAGGAATAAAAATTGATCTTAGACCTCTCAGCCATATTCTAAAATACCTTAGTAACTCATTAGTCATTTTTGTACTATCTTCGTTTATTTTCCAGTTTTGAAAGGGGTGACAGATAGAGGAAGTGGCCACTTATTATTTTGGTGTTATTCAGATCCTGACAGTGAGTTAAAGGGATAAAGGAGAAAGACATGTGTGAGTGAAAGTGCCAAATGTAAGTGCTAAGCTTTTCTTATAGTTAGAAGAATAATTGCATTTGTTTGTTTTTTTTGTTTTGTTTTGTTTTTTGGTTGTTGGTTTTTTTATTATTATTTATTTATTGTAGGCGCCGGAGAATTGCAGGAAATTTTACCTGTAGATAGTAGGAGCTATTATAAATGTGCATCCTATAGTGGACAAACTAAATTTCATATTTTTTTCCTAAAAATAGATTTTCATTCCAAGTTGTCATATTAATATTTTATGGGTATGGTTGCCTTAGGGTGTGGCAATCATCCTAGAAAACCTCTCTTTTCTCTGGCCTGTGTTTCACTAACCAGGTGTCTGGTAGCTGGTCATAGAAGATAAACTTGTTTGATTAAGTACTCCATCCCATGTCTCACGCTTTATCTTCTCAACTTTTCTGAACTTGTTTTTTCTGAACTTTTCTGAATTATAAGACTGCCATATCAGTCAAAACAAGGAGCATGAAAAAAGCTTCTTGATCATACATGATCTTACTTAAGAAAAAGCATGAGAAAAGGGGGAGGAGGTAAGGGTGATTTGAAGAAAGGTAAAAGGAGGAGAACATTGTTCCTTTGGTTCAGAATTCTGGATGCCAGCAAAGCAAACAAGGCAAAAATATGTGGCTACTGAAGCTGACTGTGGTGGACATATATAAAACACAACTATAAAGGGAGAAAAAAAAGATAATTCACAAAGACACAGAATGGTTGAGGATAGAAGGGACTTCGGTCCCTTCTCCACATTGCACAGGATTATGTTCAGGTGGATTCTGAGTATCTCCAAAGAAGCAGACCTCGCAGTATCTTTGGGTAACCTGTGACAGTGAAAAAGCTGAAAAGAGTCTGGTTCATTTTCTCTTGACTCCTGCACATCAGATATTTCCAAGCATTGATAAGATCCCTCTCAGTCTTCTCTTCCCCAGGCTGAACAGTCCCAGGTTTCTCAGCCTTTCAGCCAACAGTGGTGTCCCATGTCCCTGATCATCTTTGCAGCTCTCCACTGCACTCACTCCAGCAGCACCATGCCTCTGTTGTACTGGAGAGCCCAGAACTGATCACAGAACTCCATATGTGGCCTTAGCATGGTAGAGTAGAGGGGAGGAGAATCTCACTCAGCCTGCTGGCCACACTTTTTTGAATGCAGACCAGGGTACCATTGGCCTTCTTGGCCACAAGAGTACATTGGTAGCTCATAGAATTATACACAAACACCAAAGTGGTAGTGGAATGAATTCTTTCTAAAAGGTCAATGAAATCTAACCATTAAAATTACAGTTTGGAGAGTGTTTTTTGGAACTGAAGTCTATTTTATCACAGTTGTCAAATATTAATTAAAAAAAGACTCATGCACTAAAAGATCTATTGCAAAAACTACTAAGTGAACTGTTGTCAGTATTCTCCTTGCCTATGTCAGAAATCTTCTTCACCTTCATTAACTTGATACTAGTTTCTTTTTATACAGTTTAGAACCCACATATATTTTACTTCTGTTACTACTAAAAGATTTAAAATGTCTCTTTCCCTAGATGTGTTTTACATGTGAAGTTGCAATGGTTTAAGTAGGGGTGTATTCTAAAGTGGACATATTTTGTGATTTATCCATGTTGATTTTGACCTGATTTATAGCCATTTAATCCACATCAAAACTCTTTCCAGTGTACAGTTATTAATGTAAAACCTCTTCATAATTCTGTGTTTTCTGATTTAAGTAAAGCCAGTGATGATTTTATTTATTTATTTACAGGAAATAAAGAATTTCCAAACTGTCAAGTTGCCTGTCACAAAGTTATAATAATTTTAGGTGAAATAAGTTGAAGATTTGAAAACATGTTCTTTTATCTAATTCTGTGTCTGGAAATATTTGACATTTGAATACTTGGATATGGGGCTATTACTGATCTGTGTTCAAAGTATGAGTTACAAATATCAAGTGAAAATTCAGTTTGTTTTGGGATTTGTTTTTTCTTGGTATTGTCAACTGAATTATTCATCATAAACAATTTGTGGGACTTATTATAGGAGTGGTCTTTAAAAAAAGATCCAGTCGTGATTTAATTCTGCTTTTGCCCACATCTTCAGCCACTACCTTCCTTTTTCTTTTTTTCTGTGTTTTCTTGAGTCTTTCAATGAACAGAACTGCAGCTTCTTCTCTTTGATGTATGTCCCTTTTGATTAGGAGATCATCAATTATTTAGATTGTTCCAAACCTTGCAGCCTAATACTTTGAACATAAGACTGTAAGTAGAGCATTTTGAAGATCAGTGTTTAAAAATAGGTCATGTTTTTCAAGGGACCAGCCAATTCAGTGCTTGCAAATCTGGAAAACCTCCTGATTACCATTCAGTATTTGTTAACCTAATATGGACTTGTTTGGATAACATTAGCCATATCATTCTCTCTGTTTAGAAAAGTCCCCTAGCTTATGCATAACATTTAATGCCAGTTGTACTAAAAGGAACAGTTAAAACCCAAGAATGATGATACTTAAGTGATTTTGTTGAAGGAAATGAAGATATTTCCCTACCTTCTCATTAATATGCTTTTCATATAGTTTGTGAATCTTTTGGAACTGACAGTGCTGTTTTGCTATGATAATTATTTGGTGCATGTTTTTTATTATTAGTAGTAGTAATAATAATATTTTGCATTTCTGAAGCACTTTTCATCTGCCTTTTCAGACCTCAGTTCTCTTTGCAAACAGCTAATTAGACTTCAAAACACAGTAAGTGGTGTTATACCCACTTTTCTGCAGGGCAGTACTGGAGGGCAGACCATGCTGCCTCTCAGGAGGCAGTTTGGGATGCTGAGAGGATGAGTAGGAACCCCCATGAATATGCGTTGTGAATTAATATGCCACAAGGGAAGTCTTCTTACTTATTCCAACTAATTAGCTCTTGGACTGATAAATGAAAAGGACAGAAATTTCAGACCGTTCCCTGCAACCACGTGCTTTAAAGTTTTTTCTTATTTTGTCCTATGGCACTGACAGAATGGCAACAGCAGAACTTTTCACTGTGGCTTCGTATACCAGGAAAAAGTTGAAACGAAACTAACTACTTCAAGATATTTTTGCATTGAAATATATTTTCCATGCTAGCCTGTTTAAATTGTGAGAATCATATTTCTTCCAGCCTTCTTCTTTAGTTTTGTTTTTGATTTTCAAATGAGGGCTGTCCAACCGCTTTCAATTTCTGCTGGCCTGAAGCTGTAGCTCCTGACACCCTGCTGGCTGGTGGGTCTCTGACATGGTGATGTTTTAAGGACTGTCTCTTGCATATAGGTATACTACCAATATTCACTCCTCATGAATCCTAATACAGAACTAGTTATCAAGCCACACATTTGATTTAACATCTTCCCTTTTAAATAAAAGGTGAATTTCCTAAGATTCTGGCTCAGGGCTGCTTGGGATTTCCTCTCTGCTACTAATTTTACCTTGGTTGCTATGGAGTCAAACGCAGGGGAGCAGAAGAAATCAAGTAATGAAGCCTACAAGTAGTTTCTCAAGGGAATGAGGAACTGAATAAGGTAGACTGATAGTAAATGAAAACTATGGCTCAATTCATTGAAGACATGAGAAAATGACAATGTTGTGTCTTTAAATTCAAAACTGTCTGGATTGATATTTTGCATCTTTTTTGAACATCTGTAATTTCTCTCAATTATCTTAGACTTATCACTTATATCATTTTTATACAGTACAATGTAATTCTTTTATAATTTTTTTTCTAAAATTATTGTGTACACTCAGGGTATAAATAAGGCTTATAAAACTTTCCACTGTTCAGATCTTACTTTAAGACTATATTGAGGCTCAGATGGCTGTCCCTTATGTTGGTGAACTTCCATGTGTTTTTTTTTTTGCTTATGTTTTAACAAGAAAGTATTTGTAGTTCACAAGTGTTTTTCCTGGGACTAAGTGAGAGGCTCATTGTGAAACTAAATATTTAGGTTGCTCTGAAAGTAATACCTCCTATTTATCTCTGTGGAAAGTATAACAGATACAAAGTGCATGATAATACTATTTGATAGAGAAACACTCTTTTTCAACATAGTCAGCACCACTAACAATGCATGTTCACCAGTGATGAACTATTCTGTTGCATACGTTTGCTTCATACATACTTCCATGTCAGATAGCATTTTGTCTACTGCAGTCTGTCCCATGGCAACAAAATGTAATGGAATATTGGTGGGAAGATTCAACCTCTACTGCCATACCACCAATGTCTACCTCTGACATTGTAAGCCCACATAATAAAATAGAAAGTATTACATTCAGAGAACCCTTGTTCAATAATGTGGCCAGAGCAACCTGTAAAGTTTATTGTATGTATTGTTTAGTATCTGAAAAAGCAAAAAGTAGGGTAAGACTTAATTACTGATAGAAATTTCTTTCCTTAACGCCCAGAGTACAGAATGGCTTTTTGTGGTTTATATCTCATAAAGCAGATCCTCAGAACATATGCTGCAGGTTTTTGTTTTCTATCTTTTTTATTCTTGGTTATACTGTTAATTCAAGCCCTGACTCTGCAAGCTATTCTATATAGCCACTAGCATGCACTCAGTGGCTGTACTGTGGCTTTTCTGAACATATGTATTGCTGCAGTATTCCTTTTATACTAGAGTGTGCTAAGAAATGGAAGATGACTCAGGGAAAGTGTTTGTAATGAGTGGGGTTTTTTGTTTGTTTGCTTGCATGTTTGTTTTAATTACTTGCTTAATTACTTTAAAGAGAATAAATATTCACTTGAGACAGTCAGGAGGGAGGTGAAGGAGTGCTTTAGTGCTTCAAGGGTAAAGTACAGTTACAGAAGACAAAAATACAAAGGTGGCATGTTGTTAATTTGGTAACTTCTGGGAAAACTCTAACGGGAAGCTTTTTACCAACAATTGTTGGTAAAACAACATGTTACAAGGAAAAGCATTAGAAAATTGGCAAGAAATCCAAAGTATTTTCTATTATTCTTTTTTTCTTACTTATTTGTGATAAATAGAAAGTGTCAGTAACTCATGAACTACTAACAACCACAGTCACTGGAAATTACATGGATCATCAAATATAGATTATAGACTCTACGAAAGCCAATATTCTGCTGATTTACTATAGACCTATATAAAATTTGAATAAAAAGAGATCACTTTATAACACTAGTGAGAGTGGACTGACCCAAGGTAATGTCTTTAGGGTCTTTGAGCTACAGAATAGCGATAGTCCCTCATGTGAAGAGTTGGACTTGATGATCCTTACAGGTCCCTTCCAACTCAGTATATTCTGTGATTCTATGACCTACTTTCTCAGTTTTGGCTGGTACAGCTGAACAGCTGTAGATGTTCTGATTGATCTCCTTGTTAGTTTTGCAGAATAAAGCTGTTCAGTGCGCTGGAATCATCACTTACTGGGCTATCCATAGGGTGTTTTTGCCCCTGGTGTAATTCTGATCGAATAAGGGCTGTGGAAGCAAGTGACATTACTTGCTGAAAGGATTAGCTGTTGGTAAAAGAAATGAATAGAGAGTTTTGTTTAGTCAAACTACGAATGTATCTTTAGTTTTTTGATTTAATTGTAATATAACAGATGTCTATTATCAGGACTTCTGAAAACACAGAAATACACTTCTGTTTATTTTGACTTTCTAAAATTCTGAAAAGTGTCTGATGCATATTCAACTTCTATCAAGAAAAAATGTTTATTTTTCCATTTTGATTTATCTATTTATCATTATGGCAGTACCTGTGGGTTTGGGACACAAAGATGATTGATATATAAAGTTTTGCTAACATAATGCAGTTATCAGATATTTCCTAACTTTAAAATGTACTGTTTGGAGAGCATACCTTCTGCTTCAACATTTCTCTGATTACAAAAGTATCTGATGAATTATTTTCTTTAATGTAGAGCAAATACTATGGCTCTAAGTGCAGTAGCTCAGTCTTGTCAAAGCTCTTTCTGGCTGTCTTTTGGCTGTGCTCTATAGCTCTCCCAATGCCAAAATAAATTGCTTTCCTGGGAAAACACATTTAGAGGTGACTTGTGGAAAACCGATTTAGCTTTGCACATGCTGTTAATTTTCTACAGATCTTGATTTTCAGTGTTAATATAAGAAGTCTAGCCTGCTTTTGCTCTTTCCACACTCTTTTTTGATTCACCAGTCCAGCAATAAATTATGCACTCCAGCAACTTCTAGATCAGATGTCTCCTATGTAGCCTACTATCTCTCTTCTCTGCCTTCCTCCTACACATCTTCTACCCAGGCTTCTTGCACCAATAGAAAGAGGACAGGAGGAAGCAAAGAGGTGGGATCCACTGTCAATAGTTGAATGTGGGGAGAAGCAGCCCTGCTGCCTGTTGGGAAGTGTCGCTGTCACTGTCACCGTCAGCTACATCTGCTCCCATTAGGTTCTCTGCAATTGTGACCTTCTATGAGTCAATACAATGTGTCTCCTCACTTCTACTAAGAAAAAGGAATTTGGCCTTTCTGGCTAACCGTCTGATTTGCAAGAAGGAAAAAAACGTATCAGTCTCCAAATTGAATAAACTATGGATTTTCTGTACTCCCATCCTGAAGAGGAGTTAGTTTTCTAGCCCTGTTTCACTTTATAGTATCTATATCATTCAACTCAACATAAATGTGCTTCTTTCAAGTTGCAAATATCTGAATTCCTTTTACCAGAGTCACCTTCCATTTCTTGCACCTATCCCAACTGCAACTTGTTCTAATTGGACTTCTGTTCCAAAAAACCCATAACCACTGGAGGAGTGGAGTTATATTCATCACATCTGCACAGTCTTTCCTACTTAATCCATGTGATTCATAGAAATAAACCTAAAAAGCTCTGAGCCATTTTGTTGCTTATTTGAGCAGGATTATTTTCCTCTGGACTTGTCAGCCCAGCATTCCTGTTTATCTTGAAACAACCAGATCCTGCAAATTCCCTTCCTTTCACTGCACACAATTGCAAGTCTAATAGAAAAATGAACTCAAATTATAACCCTGAGTCAAATCCTGTTGAAATTGGTGTGAAAGTATTACATAAATTATTGGGTTTGAACCAATTCAGATATGTACTGAAATGCTCTTCTTGCCTCCCCCTCATTCCTTGGTTTCCTTTTCTCTCTGTTTCTGTCTCCTTCAGTGTATATTTTACATTTTTTCTTTCAATTTTTTTTCAGCTACCTCCTTTCCAGATTACTCCCTTCCTCTATATCTGTTCACTTAAAACCTACAACATTTCTTTTGCCTTGCTGTTATTTCTCCTTCAAGGACAGATGTTTGCTGTTCTTTCCCCTGTTAAGGACATACCTGTGTTGGTTTAAGTAGGGTACATCCTTTTCTGCTGCCTAAAGTCTGAATCTACAGAGACATTCAGGGATTTTGCCCAGCTGGTTGTTCCATTGTGTGGTTCTGCAGCAAAAACTGTAAGGGTAACTGCTACAGTCAGCTTCTTCAGCAGTCAGCATCCTTCTGTTTTGCTTTAATTTGTTTTTCTGCAGTTTTGAAGTTGATCATATTGCCGTAAAACTAGCTGTTTCTCTATGAAACATCTAAATGCAGTGGAGTTCAGATCTTTACCCACATACGGAACTCATTTTTTCTTTTTTCCCTCAGAGGCCTGCCTTTCATACACCTGTATGTATAGTTAACAATTAGGCATGTAGATGTGTTCCTACAGCTGGAAAGACCCTGTCCTTCTCATAAAATTCCAAAATCTTAACAACAAAATGAATTTTCAAACATAGGAATACTGCTTGTTTGCATATAATTCTAATAAGGCCCTTTTGCCTGTTATACTGATGCTGAGGCAAACAAGGTACCTGTTTTTCCAAACTACTTTGCTAAGCAAACTGGTTCATTAAGATTCAGCGATGAGTATTAGCCTTCTCTGAGACACTGCGTGCAGAAGCTTTTACAGCCACTGACAGTCGTCTGACCTGATCTTCACTTCCATTTAAACTTTTGTGCAAACTTAACACCTTCCCAAGGTCTTTGATTCATGTGTGGGCCTTCAAATATGTCTTCTGCTGAAAAAATGTGCAGAATATCTCCTTCGAACTGAGAACCCCAAAATAAACAGCAGGAAGAAATGTTTCATATGACAGCCTGTCTTCTACAGAAAACAGAGCTGTGAAGTGCATAGACAGATGGCAGCTACAGGCAAAGCATATTCTCAATGTGCTATAAATCAGATTTTTTTCATAAATATTCTTGTCTTTTTTTTTAATTGCTCTTATATAAAGATTATTATTAACAGTGAACAATGGGGTATCAATTTCATTCTCACTGCTGAATGAGAAAACATAATTCACTTGACACTCTTTACTGTCCAGTATCTCTGAGAGTAGAAGACTGGTTTATGCTCCAAGAAGTATTCTGGTTCTAAGTCCACATTATAGATACATTGAAGAGAGAACTACCTTTAAAAGTTTTAGTTACATTTATTCCATTAACCTATCCATACTTTCTAATTGGAGTCCAAACAGCACCCACCTAAAGAAAAATAATCCTAGGCCTGTTTATCCTCTCTTGCAACATGGAATTTCTGCTGCTTGCTGTTACCAGCTCATCCCAGCAGTGGTGAGATTTTCTGAACCAATTATGTTTCTAAGTTATGATATTATACAGCATTTATCCTTTTCTTTTACTGAGGTGCCCCCTGGCCCCTGTATATATTTACTGAGGTGTCCCCCTGTGCCTATCAGCCTTAAGCACCAACAATATCAAATCAGCACATTTACGCTCTTTAGTATGAAATTTTGTGTAATCATATAGATGACTTGAGAAATGATAGCATGGTTAAATAAAACATGTTTTCGAAAGCCCAACTTCCTGAATGATGGCTCTATAACTATGAATGCAAGAAGCCTTGCATTTCTGTTTTCCAGCAGAGAGCTTGATTTTCTGTTTGGTCTCCCCAGCTTAGGATACAAATCATTTTATCCTACACAACATGCTTAGAAAGTAGGACCCAGTGGGCTGATTTTGATTCTTATTTTTATGTCTTTAATAGTCTTTTTGGCAGTCTAATATGTTTTGAAAGAACCATGTCTGTTTCTCCAGCTTCGGGGAACTGTCAGACCTGACAGACTGCTGAGCTCGTTCCCATTAGCCATGCAGGTCAGGTCATAGATTTAAAAAAAATAAAAAGCAAACACATTTGGGAAAACTTGACACTGATGCTTCATCCTGGCAAAGAGGAAGCCTCAACCAAGCCAGAGTAAGATGCCAGGAAGAAATGGGTCAGAGAAAGCAGCTTAAAGCAGAAGTGCTGGTGGTGAACAGAGTCAGTGACCAGAATTAGTCAGAAGAAAGGTCAGAACTTGCCAACACTGTGTAGTAGCCTAAGGTGAAAAGCTTCTCACCAAAGACAGTGAGTTACTGACCTAGGAGTCTAACTTGTTAGGGAAGGGACCTGTCACCTGCTATTGCAAATGTCATTGGACTTGTTAACAGTCCTCTCATTTATTCTTCTGGTGTATCTGTTTAGCCTCTTCCACCTGCAAATATCTTGGTTGTACGAGTCCATTAATTATTAAGCGTCGTTCAGATTTCAGTGCTGGCTTTGTGAGTAATGCTTGGATTTAGGTTTTATGTCATGACTTTACAGTTCATCACAAGCTGAGGAGCACTACTATTTGCTACAATATTCAAGCTGTTCTAGGAATACAAATTACACTTGTAGTCTTTCACAAAGATATTGTTCCAATCTTTAAAATACTAATTTACAACTTTACTGATCTTTTATAATGCAGGGGATGTTTTTTATTTTGTACATAAGGAGTGCGTAGAATTGTCTGAAGTAGAATCTGCCAAATATCCTCTTCATCGTTTTACCTGTAAGCTCAATTACTTTCCTTGGCTTTTTATTTCTATTTTGCTGTAATGTTTCTGCAACATTATGGGAAGGACAGTGTCTTCCGTGTTGTCAGTGCACATGTGTATGCCTCATTGCACAAGAAGAAAAGCAGTCAGGATCATGCAAGTAGGTATTAGGAAGAATAGAAACAAAGAAGTGCAGCAGTGCTTGGCTGTAGTAACTGGCAAATGTGAATGAATGAAATCTGCAACTCACAAACTGTTACATTAAAAACAACAGTTTACAACTTTGAGTTTTTGATAGGCTTTCAAACTCCTGGAAAAGCATTTAGAAAGCAAGAATGATACACTACCCATCTGTAGAATACTCTTCACAGTAGCATATAGTCCTGCATCAATTTCCAAAGCGCTATCATAACTAAAGTGATAGTGATTTTTTTTATCCATTACTTTATTTTATTCATTTGCATTCACTTTTTTTTTTCTTTCCACATTGTACACTCTTTTTAATGCTATTTTATTTGCTTTGCAATCTTTTAGGGCAAGCTATGGTATGGTGTCCTACACATACTCAGTGCAACTATTATGTTTGATTAATTCAGACTTCATGTGTAAATTACACCACAGTTTGTACCTTTTCTGTTTACAACACTCAAAATTATCTTTCATTTATTGTTTGATGTATTCTTCAGTTCTGTCCTTCCTCATTGCTCAGTTTCATCTTATGAGAAGATAAAAGGACTTGGGCTCATTCTTGAGACTTTATTCAGTACTTATACTCCACTTAAAGATCCCTGCCTCTTAGTTAGCAGATATCTAAATTTCTAACACAAATGCGTATTAATACCTTTACTAATATCTACTTAATATTTTTATTGATAATTTGGATGAGAGGATTGAGTGCACCCTCACTAAGTTTGCAGATGACACCAAGTTGGGGTACTGTCAATCTGCCTGAGGGTAGGAAGACCCTACAAAGGGATCCGGATATACTGGATCAAATGGGCTGTGAGGACAGTGGGGTGAACTCTGACAAAACCAATTGCTGGGTTCTGCATTTTGGTTACTGGGAGGAGCAACTTCATGCATCACTACAGGCTTAGGGCAGAGTGCCTGTAAAGCTGCATGGAGGAAAAGGATCTAGAGGTGTTAGCTGAACATAGTCCAGCTGTGTGCCCAGTAACCAAGGAGACTAATGGCATCCTGGCTTGTATAGGAAATAGCGCAGTCAGCAGGAGCAGGGAGGTGATCTGCACACAGCTCTGGTGAGGCCACACCTCAAGTGCTTAGTTTTTGACCCTTCACGACAAGAGAGACATTGAGACCCTGGAGGATGTCCAGAGAAGAGCAACAAAACTGTGAAGGACCTGGAGTACAGATCTTTTGAGGAGTGGCTGAGGGTACTGGGATTGTTCAATATGGAGAAGGAGAAGCTCATGGGAGACCTTATCACTTTCTACAACTGGCTGAAAGGAGGTGGTAGCCCTCTTCTCCCAGGTAACAGGAATAGGATGAGAAGGAACTGCCTTAATTTGCACCCAAAGAGGTTCAGGTTGGACATTAGGAAAAATTTCTTCTCAGAAAGAGTGGTGATGCACTGGAACAGGCTGCCTAGGGAGGTGGTGGAGTCGTCATCCCTGCAGGTTTTTAAGAAACGTGTGGATGTGGCACTAAGGGGCATGGTCTAGAGCAGTCACAGACGTGAGTTGATGGTTGGACTAGATGATTTTAATGGACTTTCCAACTTTAATGATTCTTTGATTCACTGAAATATACATCAGTGAAAGATGTTATTGTTTAAAAAAGTACAGAAACTCTTCTTGGTTCCTGTGTCCTACCTGAGGTGTTCTCCATCAGCCTGCCTTTTATCTGCTACTTCTTTTTATTATTTTTGTAGCTGAGCATGTCCAGGGTGGTTTCTGCTAGGAAGTATGGCAGGTTTTGTGGGTGGCACTGGAAGTGTTCTGGTGGTTCAAATTGTCCTCTAAAACATAAGAGACCAGAGTTCAAAATTGCTCTTAGGTAGAGGAGGGAACACCTGCAGCTCCCTGTGTCTTCGTTGAGAGGTGTATTACATAAGTGGTGATTACTACAGCTGCGCAATTTGTGTCCCTGTCCAAAAATGTTGCAGTAAACTCTCCACATACAAAACAGGCTCCACAGTTCAGCACAGCTAATCCTCTTCTGGAAGCCCCAAACTGGAGGTTGGTGTATGACACAGCTCTCATTGGTTTTTCACTTGGAGTGGTGTTTGTGGCTCATTGCTCATGGTTCTGCTGCTTTGAATCTCATTCCAAAGAGCACTAAAGAGAGTTTAGACAGCTGTGGGTTGCACTTCAGAAGCAGAAGGCAACCAGTTCAAAGGTGGGCAGTGTGAGACTGGGTCTCACACTGTGCCTGCATCATTTTGCATAACTCACCTTTACAGTTGTCATCTGAGACGCACACAGATTGAACACTGGAAGACTGCACATGAGTTATCTCTTATCTATTTTATGTGGCAGAATTGCTCTCCAGACTGAATGTCTTCATTCTTCCCATTTCAGTGTGTATTGACTTAAGGCAGCCTCATAGAGTTGTAGGTCTGGGATACAGTAACAAGCATCAGACCGACAGTTTTAGGGATAATAGTAAAGATACAATAACAAATGGAAACCAGCACTACAATTATCTGGCTCGAAATGACAGGAAAACCAGCAATTCACTAATAAAAGGCTAAACTTCAGCTATCCAGAGCACATTTATTCATTATGTAACTACACTAATAATATTTATTCTAAATCAAATAATAAAGTCCTATCAATCTTATGGTCATTTCCCTCCCTATTATTCTACTCCTATTTCATCAGCTGCTCTGGTTGCTGATTATCTCTTCACAGCCCTTTTAGAAAGCTGTGTTGTCCTCATTACAACAGAATAGAGGGATGAAGGTTTTGTTATATTCCACTAAAAATTTTTATCTACTTAGTTTGTTCTCTCCACAGTTTCTCACTTGTTATTTTGAGTTTCTGGCCAGCAGACTGTTTATTGGAATCAATAGTACAGACACCCTAAGGATTGTTTTACCTTTTTATCTCCTTGTATTTCATACCCCAAATCATCTCTGCAAGCTCCTTAAGGCTGGTTTCTCTGTCTTTTTGTGGGTAGAGCAACACCTCAAAATTTTGCATTGCCTTATATACATTACAGAATCATACAATCATAGAATCATAGACTGGTTTGGCTTGGAAGGGGTCTTTAAGATCATGTAGTTCCAACCCCCCCTACTACAGGCAGGGACACCTCCCTCCAGACCAGGTTGCTCAAAGCCCCATCCAGCCTGGCCTTGAACATTTCCAAGGAGGGGATACTTAAAACCTCACTGGGCAACCTGTTCCAGTGTCTCACCACCCTGACAGTAAATAATTTCTTCTTAATATCTACTCTAAATCTGCTCTTCCAGTTTAAAGACACTTCCCCTTTGCCACAGTGATGTGTGGCCGACTGATGGGTATATTATGTCCTGTAGTATATCCAGCTGAACTTTGCAAATGAGATGCCCAAAAGTGTTTAGTTCCCAAGTCTTACTGAAAACCAGTGACAGCTGTCTTTCTGATTCCCTCAGATACTTTAAAGTCTCAGGATTTTGTCATTTGAGAATCTTCCTTTGGTACATTTGTAGATTTTTCTTCCTCTTCCAGCCCCAAGACTGTTTGTGAAATTGCACACATCATTGTATGGTTTCCATCTGGGGCTGCATTTTTCTGCAGAAATTCTGTCATTTTGAAAATGAAATATTAGGGTTTTGAATGAAGATACAAGGATTTACTGGGAAACTTAGTGAAGTTCTTCATTCTGTGCATGGAACTCCACAGACTGCACAGTAAGAAAAGTTAAAACACACCTCTGAGCCATTTCAGCTGTATTTCACCTCAAGAAGGTAAATAAATGAAATTAAGTAACAACAGCCACTTTTTTTCTGGGAGTGAGAAGCTAACAATATTAATGGTTTCTTGTCTAAGGGAGTGCTAGCAGAAGAAAAGGTCTGATAGACAAGTTTTATGCATCTGATCTACAGATCACAAATAGACGACACATACAATAACATTTTTTTCTTCTAAATTCAGTAACTAAAGTTTTCAAATGCAATGGCAGTATGTATTCTACTAAAGAAAGAATAGTCAGTTTTGGAGTAGGGAAGATACACTTCAGATATTGTGAATATTACCTGTTACCCATGAAAACAAATGCAGCCTTTTTTCTTATTCTTTGAACTAAATTATTTTTAAAGATGAACACTTCAATTTTTATTTCCATAGGTTTAAGATTTGGAATTCTCTTCAAAATGGTGAAAAATGGGAAATGAGATTTTAAAATCCTAACATTATTTATAAACATTCTGTTCAGATGGGAAATACACGTCACATCTGTGGTGGGTTTTTTTAGAATGCTAATGAAAAAATGCAAATAATTGCAATTATGATTCCAGATATTCTAGGGATAAAAATTTATTCTCAATGCTGACTTGTGATTCTTAAAAAGACCAAAGAGTAAAGCAGCAAACTGTGAACCAAACTCAGCCACTGAAGTGTTCAAGCTAGGAAAATATTATTTCATGTAACAGCTAAAGATGTTTCCATACCAGAAGCAGATTGAATAAGACTTTAAAGGACGTGAGACTAAATTCTGATAATGTTTATGTACCAATGGTGAGATGTCTTTGCAAGGAACGATCTATGACAATAACTGCAGTTTCTTCCAGTGGAAATTGGCAAGGCTGCATCTAATGGTGCAGTGAATGGTGCTTCACACAGACACTGCTGGGCTCCCCACTTGGCATCCAGTTGATCTGCTGCCTTCTCTATTGATCACATCTCTTCTCACCAATTAGAAATACTGTAGTTGTAGGCAGTCTTAGGCAGGGGCAGGCATGTAAGCAGTGGTGTACCATCAGAGTTTTTGAATAGTAATATTAATGGATAAGGTGAGAGTACACAGTTAAATTTTTAGACAGTTAACTGGATCCTTTTACACAACGCACACAGATTACATAGCTTTCATTGTACGGATAACTGAGTATATTTTCTAGCAGCTTTACAGATTTAAAAAAAAAAAACAAACACCAAAAACAAACAAACAAACAAACAAACAAACAAAAACAGCCAAAAATGTGAGATTTGCTGCCAGAGCTACTGGCCACCATTACTGCAACATGTAAATAGCAATCTAAGCTATGTGTACTGTAGGTTTTTCTCCTGTTACTCCTCTTGAACCCCATTGTTTCAGTAGCTCTTTTATTAAATTCTGAAATGTAATTTAACATCCAGACTGTACTCTTCACCAAAATGGTTTTTGAATGTTGTCTACTGAGTTATGACAAAGCCTACAGAGGAAGATGATTTATTGTTTCCAGAAGTGTATATTCACAGGCAGAGAGGTTTAATTGTTTATCTCAGACCCTAAAAAATTAACATCCAACACTCTAGCTCCTTAGTATGGGATGGATTATTTTGCTGTGAAAATCCAGTACCCTATCAGTTGCATGCTACAACTTTTATTCTTCTGTCAAAGATTTTTGGGCAGATCCTGACTGATGCCCACATAAAAATGTCCCTAACTGGCTAAGTAAGGTAAGGCTTTGGTATTTACCTGGTATGCAAAATACCCAGAATCATCTGAATACCATACTTTGCCCTGGGTCATCAACCTCCAAAAATGAAGGTCTAAAATAAAACTAGTGACATAGTCTTAGCTATAGCAGAACTCAGAGGCATTTCTGTTACAGCACAAAGCAGGGACATGTTTGGTTTTTTTTTCCTCTGCAGCATTGTGGAATACTTGGACTGAGTCATTTCTTTGATGTGTTAATGCACCTTAAGAAGGACATTAAATATTTCAAGTAATTGGTATGAACATGAAATCTCTCATTAGTGTCTGCTAGACAGCTGCAAAGTGCAGATAAGAAAATGCATGTGCTAGTACAAGAAAATATTCCAAATTTCTTGAAGGAAGCTTTCTGCTGGAAATGCTTCTTGCTTTTCCAGTCTCTGTTGATGCAGCCTGTGTCTACCGCAAAAACTCTGGTTAAGTGGAAAATTAAAGCCCTGTGTATGTTAATCTCCTTGCCACAGAGGCTTTTCCTTTCAGTGACATGACATCCAGGGTCTATGCTGCAGACCAAAACTATTTTCCCAGCTACTTGTAAGAAAATATTTGAATGATTGCTTGTTTAAAACACTTTTGATGTCACATGTTTGATTCTGAAATGCATTTCAATAACATCTACTGAAGTCCATTCTGAAACTGATTTGACTGTCCAAAATGAAACGACAGCAGTAATTAGCATTCCATTTCATGGTTAATTAAAATTGATATACTAAGAAAACACAAACTTCATATCATATAACTAGTTAATTAGTCTTCTCAAAGCTGCTTTTGTCAGGTCTATTGCTTTCATAAGTACTTGGTTTTTTTTAGACTTGTGTTGATAGGTACCATCAGGAAAGACATGGAAAGATATCATTGGGAATGTTTCCAGTAAAGTAGAAATTTTACTTTCCCACACTGGCAGTTTCTGAGTAAGCCTGGATATATAAATTCAACCTTCTTGAGAGTGAGCAAGTTCTCATTATGCGTTAGGGAAGAACCTAAGAAAGGAAGGAAATTTCATAGTAAGATGATTTTATATCTTCATTGATGTTACTTACTGAGATGAGAAGGGCAGTCAAATTTATAATGCCACTATAACCACATTGAATCACAGAATCACAGAATTGTAGAATAATATATTTTAGTGGGTAAACCAGTGATGAAGACTGGAACTTGAGTCTTTCAGATATTTGGATGTTTTCCAGATATGTGACAGAAAATTTTTGCTCTAGTGAAAACCTGATCACTTTTTAATGGTGCTCTGAAAGGACAGGAGGGAAAAAATGAGGTCTGTTGTTTTGCAGAACACTAAGGTGATGAGAGCAGCTGTCCCTATTATTCTCAGTAGTGACCTGCATTATGCATTATGTATTTTAAAAAAACGTGTATTCTTTCATATGGTTACAGTACTGATGAAATAATACTTGTTGGTAGTTTTGGCAAATGAATCTTTATATTTACAGATCTGGGGTTAAGGCAAATTTCTTGCCCATGGTGATCTGCAAACAAACTGCAGAAAGGAAAAGGAGCATCTTCTATAGATAACAAGTATTTGAATCACAATGATTAGAGCACCTTTTGGTTTTTCAGTAAGTGTGCAGACCATGCTGATGGATAGAGAAGCTGAACCTGCTTGCCAACAAGTTGACCTTTTGAGTACTGTAAGCAGGAGCATCTCTTACACCATACTGAAATTGGCTGCTGTACAGCAGATAATGTACTGTTGGTAAAGGTCTGCCAACAAGGCCAAAATAGAAAATGCTAGCTTAGTGTTACATACAAATAAAATGTATTAAAAAAATAAATAAAAAAGAAAGAAAGCATGAGCTGATCAAAACCTACAGAAGTGTTGCAGCTAAAATACTCCTTAGATCAATCTTACTGCACTTATGTGTCCAGTGTCTAGGATCATAACCCTTTGTTTCACTTGTAGATCTATCTGATCTTCAGAACAGAAATTTTCCTTTTGTACTACAAGAAGAACTATAGCTCAATTTTAAGCAAGATGTATGACCAGAAAAAATACTGAGATTGTAATTTAAATTTGATGCTTGATTTGTCTTCTTCAATCCAGCAACAGGCAAGCAGCAAAAATACCTATTATCTATGAGTGCTAACTATCCATTTATCTCAAACTGTCTTTGGTACATAAAATAATTGTGTATAATTAAAAACTTTTTTTTTTCCTTCTGGATTAATTTGAAATTTTTGCCTCCTTTTCAGAACTGATGAAGATGACTATGATAAACCCATCGGTTCCTCTGCTTTTTTTCTGGTAGTGACAATCAATCTAACAAAACGTATCACCTTCTCCTATGAAACCTGTTTTTCTTATGTAATTAAATACTAGAGCTAGTACACTAATGTACCATATCTTTTAGAGAACTTGTTCTGCAGTGCAGTATTGCAAGGGAAGATATCAGTAGCTGTTTCATTAAAAACCTGTGGGTTTTAGTTCTTCCTAAAATATCCTTAAATAACCTCATGAGTAAAATGTGTGGTGCATACTTACTCCCGAACAATAACACTAAGAGACCTTGACTGGTTCTAAGGAGTTTGAATGCTCAGAAATATTAGCATAAATAAATGGGAGAGCTGGGACTGAGCAGCTCAGTGAATATTCCCCTAAGCTATAAATAGCTTCTGGAAAAGGTATCAAATACAATTTTCAAACGTCCAGATGCATAGAATTCATAATACCCAACTGACCTAATACAATATTGCATGTTAATTATTAAAACTATTTCATATAAGACATTATTTCATAATGCCTTATATATAATACTTTTAATCTCTACTGATTTTTCAGACTATTTCATTACTAATGAGAGTTCACAGTAATATATTTCATCCAGTATGTCCCCTTGATCTTAGAATAAGTTAGGAATGAAACCTTCTACCTTTATATCCTTGCACTGTATTTCATTACTGCTGTGAGCTTGCATTGTGATTCATTTATATACCCCCTAAAGGACTCTTCATCCCAAACAACCAGTGTGAAAGAACTGAAGCAGTAGTCCAAATATTATTTGACATGTCTTAACTTTTGCTTGTTCACTTTTCAAACTGTGTGGTACTAATTTAACTGAAGGCATTGGCCTTAGATTTGGGGTTGGTGAGTTTTGCTATTCATTAGGAATTAACTCTGAGGAGACCATTGTATCCTTATATTTGCATGCTTGTCAGCCAAAAACATTCACTGTGGTGAATCTTCAGACACAGAATTATTTACTGAGGGCAAAAGAAGGAATTTGAAGTTAGAAGGCTCTGTAGCATTCAAACCACAACAGAAATCATGATCCAATTTTGTATCACTGTGAATTAATATCCTTCTTGTTACCCCAGAATGTATTTTATTTGTTATTCTGTGATCCCTGTCTTCTTCATGTTTCCAATTAGGCTGGTAATTATTTTCTACTTATCATTTATCCTGATACAGTCTATAAGTGGTTCTCATTGGGAACTTCAGTCAATTTCAGGTCTCTAGAAGTAGACTATATCTTGTCATTGGCTATGGTTCCAAACAAGTGAGTGTTAAATGTGCTGTCTGCCTTCAGCATATGGATAGTCATGCTGGAGTAGACAGGTGATTCAGGCTTAAAATGAGGCATATGACATATATAAAACATTTTGTTCATTCATATAAAACATCTGGATCTAAAGTCAAGACCTTGAGTGTAACAAATCTTCTGTTGTTCCCATGTGTGGAAGACCAGGATACTTGATGTGTTTCCACAGTTTCTGCATGTGTGCCCAGAAGCGACACTTTGGAGGAGTTCTTTCTATATATGCATGTGAAATTAGAGGAAAAGTTGATCACAAACAAGTTATATATTCATCACTACATAACTGGAAAAGTGGATGAATAATTGCATTAATGCTTTGCACAGGTAATCTATTTGAATTCTGTGAAGATCAACAGAGTAATGTCAGTTTTTGGTACAGTGACAAAAGTTTTGCTGCATAGATATTAAAAAAGATAGCGTTCTACCCTATCTTTGAGATTTGAGATGTTGTACATCGTTATAAAGAGTTCCAGTTCAGGTCATAAAATGACAATGAGTTTTTCGATGTTTACTTGAGTCATTAGACTTGAAGGGCCTACATGTGTCAGTTGGCTGCTTTCAGTTGTGTTCTTCATATGCAATTGTGGCAGAGGAATGAAGTAGGATAATCTATTTGGCACGATTCATTAATGAAATTAGATTTTATTATATTCTATATTGCCTGCTTGTGTGATGGAGAGCAGAGATACCTGCAGGGGCAGGTCAAAATCCAACTGTGCTCTCTCCCTCTTGGACTTAGCTAACCAGGGGAGTTTTGCTCTCTTTGGCATTTGTATGGAGACAGGTTCACATCAAAAAGGACAAATGCTAGGAATTTCTTCTCTTCTGGTGAGTTTGCTGTCATTCATTTTTCCTCCTGTGGTAAAGGAGTGGCACATAGTTGCAGTAGATGTTTCTTCACACTGGGTTTGAGCAGACCTAAGTGCTGACCATGTAACCTTCATTCACTGGATGAACAAAGGGTGAAACACCTGGGTGAGTTCAGTGCTGAGACTCAGCTAGCACTTCTTACAGGATAGTTTCCACTGTGGTGGAGCACTGAAGTGCCTTTTGGAAGCCACTCGTTCCGCTTCAGCTGAACTTTGGGAGCTGTTCCCTGGGCGACTCACTGCCACCAGGCATCCACACCTTTTCTCTTACTGGGGCTCTTCAGCTCTCTGACAGAAGTGGCAGAATGACCTTCTGGCTGTCACAGTGTGCCACTAAAGTCATTAACCTAAAAGAAGGTCAGCAGTGATTTTAAGAGTGTTGAATCACAGCAGGTATATCATCCATTCTGCCATGTTAGCTGCAGTGGCAGCAACCTGTGCCAGAGGTAAGCAGCTGGGATTGGTAACCTCTTAAATCATCTCTGCGTGAATTTCCAGGGACCACAGAAAGTATCTAAATTCCTCACTGGCTGCACTGGGAATTTCAATGTCTAGATTAGATACTTTGATACTTCGACACTGTGAACCACTTTGAACTCAAACCACACATAGAGTGGGCTTCTAAAGTAGATAATTGGAATCAGCCCTCGTGTCATGTACATATTGATATTATCCTTATTCAGTTCATTTGTTTTGAATGTATTTTGCCCATCACTTCATGGCTCTGTAGTAACTTCTGCCATAGGAACTTGAATTTTTAAATGAAATATATTAACTTATTCTCCCATAGCTGCTATTTTATTTACAGACAAAGATAATTCCTTTTCAGAATCCATGCCAATTAGATCATGCCAGCAAGTCTGGTCTCTTAGGTCTCTTTTTATTCTGCTTAATTTATCATTTCACCCATTTGCCAGGCTTAGATGTGAGATTTATTGGCCTAGAATTGCCAAGATCAAGCTCTAGAGTTTTTAAAAATACAGGCATAACTGTGGTTGTGCTTAAATGGGACTTAGTCTTTAAGACTAATTTGTAAATACATTTCTTTCCAAAACAGACTTTTTTCTCCACCAGACAGTATTTAAGGGATGCAGAGGAAATTAAGCACTGATAGAACCATTTAATAGCCATGGAAATCAGACACACATACCTCTCAGGCTCTTTACCGATACAGAGAAATTCCTGCATGACAAAGCCTTCATGCTAGGGTATAAATTATTACATTGAGGGTGACTGTTACTTGAATGAGAACTGTGATCTGCCTTTTTAAAAGGTGTTTCCCAAAGAGTGACTGGTTACAAAGCATGAATGCTGAGCACCCAGAATCTCTGCAGGAATGAACCGTTTTTTATCTCTGTACTGTTTACTGTGTCACCTCCTGCCATTAGGTTTTCACAGTTGCTGTAAGTGCTATCATACCTGGAAGTTCAGCTGGGGAGAAGCATGTCATTCTCAATGAATCCTGTGCAGCTTTTAATTACTGCATCAATAGTTTATTTCATTCTGAAGATCTGTTGAACTCAGTAGAAATGGTAAAAAGAGAGTCTGAGGGAAGTTTTATCATAAATGAAAAAATTACTGCTAGAAATGAATGTGAATTACATCATTTTGGATTCCAAAGTTATCGTAAGAGAAAGGCCTTTACAGTCAATCAAGCCATACCATTATATCTGTAAGTTATAACTAGCTGTTTAAGTTGAAAAAGGAATATGAAAAAATATTTCATTCATATTGACCAACAAAATCTCATTGCAAAAATTTTAGTGCAAGACTTGGCCCATCCAAGTTCACACAACAGTAGTTCAGAACTGAAGCTACCTACCAGCCTTAATTAAAGAATTCTACCACAGTAACAAAAAAAAAAAAAAAGTTGAAACAAATTACTGAGGCAGTGTTTTGTTTCAGGCGTTAGATATTGTTTCATTCATTTTGCACACAATCTGTGTACTGGATATTTGGATATTTGGTCCCAGCAGATTTTAAATACTTTTTAAACACTCTCGTCCCTAACCTCAAGCGAAGTGTGAGGAAGGTGGTAGGCTTCTGTGGGAAGGCTCTAGTGGCCATGGCAAATGTTCATGCAGTATGTAATATTTTAAATAATTAAGCCTAGCTGATTAAATTAAAGACTAAGGATAATTTAGCATTCACTTGCATCTGTTGTTTTTAGTGCAGTCATGTAGACACGTCTGATGGATTTAGCCAGAACTGACAATTTGCTTTGGTAAGATTAGTCTTCTCTCATTAGTTAGCCCCCCTAATATTTTAGCACAGCTCATGCTGGGATGCCTTAAGCATTCTTAGTTGTAGTACTGTTTGCTATTATGGTGGCAGTGTTAGATCATAAGAAGTTCACCACAAAGGAATACAAGAGAATCTTTCAATATGGATGGTAAATATGTCATGTGCGGTGACCACAAGTGCTGCAAATTACTGTCTATAGTGTTCCTATATATACTTAAAAATAACATAAAATATTTTGTTTCTGTCTCTTAAATGTGTAATAAAAGCTTGATCTCTATCACAGCTTGCAATGAGGCAGAATATCAGTGAGTGTTAAGCCTACTTATCACAACCTATTCCGATTAAAGAATGTGAAAGAAAGAAATTGTGATGGAGGGCTATCTTCTACTAGCCAGTTTAGTGTCATCCCTCTCTTTGAGATTGCTTGTGGACCAATACACCTAGTAATTTAATTGTTATTTTCTTGGATAAATATTGGTCATATATTTCTCTTGACCAGGTAGCCTATTTAAAGCACACAGAAAATAGATATTTATTGTTTGCCAGTCCTTTTTTCTGTCTCATTTCACTGCATATGTTCTGGAACCCAGTTTTCTAGGCAAGCTGACTGCATTTATTTCATTTGCCATTCTACCATCTGTGAAGTAATTAACTTTTGATTTATGGAAAAAAATTTCAAGAAGAATTACAATAATTTTGTTTCCCAGTGCCCAGAAAGATAAGCAGTAATACTGTCTCTCTTTAAGCCAGGGTCAAACATGAACATCCAAATCTGGAATTTACCTACAGTTTACTTCACAGTGTCCATTTTAATTTTACTGTGGCTGAAATTCAATTCTTGTTACTACAACGACTGCTGCAATGAGCTGTATTTCTGTACCTGGGTTGACTGTAGTCTTGAACTTTAATATTGTGAATGGGTTAAATAGTTTCCCTGCCATTTCTAGGTCCAAGCTTTTCAGAGTTGTTTAGTTTACAATGTTTAATGTACTTTGGGGTAGGAGAGAAGGACATTACCAGTTTTTTGGTTTAAGTTACATCCAGAAGATTTATATTACTGTCTACTTAAACAAGATGTTGCTGATCATCAGTACATGATATTAATTTTTGGTTAATAATAAAAGCACCATACAGTGTTGATCACAAGCTACACCCCACTGTGCAAAAAAAACAAACAAACAACAACAAAAAAAACGCTGTTAAAATATTATGTACCTACTGTGCCTGTACCAATTCACAGTCTGATGAAATAGCCTGAAGCATGCAGGTTCATGGAGTGGAGACACCATATGCAGGTACTTGTCCGGGTTGGTACACTGACTGCCTTTGTCCACTGCTGCTTTGTTCCAATTGAACTGACACAGGTTAAATGAATAAGTGTGATAGAAATGTTCCCTACCTGCAGAGGCTTTCCCATCCTCAGCCCCAGGCTTTGCCCTTTCCAAAGTAAGTGTGGCTGAACCATGTAGGAAGTTTACAAGTCAGAAGATAGAAAACATGGCAGTCACTGTCAAGCTATTTTCTGCATCAGTTTAGCAATTGCTTCAGGTGTGGTTAAGCCATCTTTTGGCATGGGTATATAACAGCTACAAGCGTCCCACATTAATCTTCACTGTGAGTTAATAACATCAAAACCTTCATTTCAGCAACAATACTCTAGTAAGATTACAGCTTTTCCTTTAGAGCTGCTAATGCTGTAGAAAATGCTTCCTTGGAATGTAATTTCATGGCCTTTTTCTTACTGTATTTTCTGTGGAATTGTCTCAAGAGCAACTCTTTCAAATAGCTCTATCTAATCCAGCTACTGATGATATTTCATTTATCTAGTGAGTGACTGAACAAATACTGTGGATGATAACTGAGGAACCATAGTCTCAGATCAGTGGTGACAGAAATCTTACCTGAAAGGGGGTTATAGTATAGCAAAGGATTCATAAAAAAGTTCTAGAGAACTGAAGGCCATCCAACCAGCTAAAAAAACTGGGAGATGAACAGAGATAGCGGAGGTCTAAGCCAGAGAACAGATATACTAATCCATTATCGGGTCATTTAAAACTGCTGTGTCTGCCACAGGTCTGGAGGAAGAGTGGCAGAACTATACTCTGCCTATCTGCATACTGGAAAAGAAAAGCACTTTTCCCAGTTAACCATTAAAATGCAGAAGTATCCCAGTTCTGCAGCCCTAGTAGTGAATATCTCAAAGTATGTGGGTAAACATGTGCTAAATTTCTAATAGATCCTACTGAATGCTCTAAAATTGTTCAGCTATATCCAGCATTTCTTTCTGAGGGGCCAGGATAGATTTTCAATAGAATATAATTGTGTAATAATCTTCAGTCTGACATCAAACTTTAAATGAATGTTAAACTCTATATCCCCAAAACATAACAAAGTTTTATTTCTTCTTGAACAGATTTAGTTCTCATTATAAAATGCAGACTTGCTCATGTGCATTACCTTACATATCTAATTTGTAGTTCTTGAAAATTAGCTATATCTGAATATAGGTAGTGTTGCTGAGGCCTATAAATGTGTGCCCTGAAACTGCTGGAGTCTTCGCTGTTATAGCTTTTGTCTCTCTTTTCCCACCTGTGTCAAAGAATTTATGTATTTATTCATACTTCACACCACCCAAGCCAAAGTAAGTTTTTTCCAGAGATTTAGTTAGCATTGGCGTAGTGATTTCAGAAGGCAAAGAGCTCATTTCTGTAACATCTGGTATAGTACAGTCCAATCCTCCCAATTTGTGTAAATCCTTCTACAATTTAAGTCCTCTGTACTATTTTAATGCCTGAAATGCCTATTACAATTAGCAAACTCTAGTCATGCACTGTCTGGTTCTTTCTTTATATGAACATCAGTACTGCTTTTATGGAGCCTGAAGAATACAACCTTTTGAGCTTTTCACTTGAATAGTATGAAAGTGGTGAAGGTTTGTGCTACTGACCTATACTTAACTGCCACACTGATTTATCAGCCAGACTTAGGGCACTTAGTGATGCAGTTGTTTTTTTGGTGGATACTATTGGGAGTTACTGCAGAGAAGTTCCACGGAAGAAAAATCCCTTATGTATTGTCAACCTTGATGGATGATGAAATGATCTGAAGCTTGCAGGTTTTCTGGTTTTGTTTGACAGATCGCGTGTTAAATTTAATCATCTCAAAGTGTATCTATCAGTGTTTTACTAATCTATCAACTAGATTTGCAGACAGTTTCCCTGACTTTCATTCCAAGATTGTCTTTTTAGGAACAGCTTTGCTATCTTTAGAAGTGGGTCTTGTTTTTTTTAAAATAACTTACATAAACAGTAGGTTTAATTGCATTGGATTACTCCAAGTATTTCCTGGATGTATGATAGAGCTAGTTAACATGCAGAAGTACTCAGAAAAGAAGAGATAAAATGCATTTTCTACCTGTTAAGTGTTAGGATTTGTTTTTGTCTCCAATATTTTATCAGTTATATGGTTGAAATATGGTTCAAATCCTGTATATTCTACCTACTGAAATAGCTGTTACAACCCTTGAATGTCTGAATGCCAGATATTAATATCAGTCTTTGGTACTGGTATTAAGTATTTGGTACTGAACACCAGAATATTGTGCCATACATAGGTCCATATCTATATAGACTTGGGTCCACTTAATTCTTAGCATCATAAACCCCAAGCTGTTTTGTCTTTAACCATAAGTATAGTGCCAAATATTGACCTGGATATCCCTCTCTTTGTTCATAGTGATAGCTAAGCTGTGACGTGCACACAAAAAACCTCTCATATGGCTGTAAATTAAGAAGATATGTAAATATCTGTATACATCTATGTATTTATTCTTATTGTCTTAAAGTTCAGGCAGAGTTTTCTTCACCACTGCAAAGAAGAGGATTATGCTACATTGTGAACAGCTAAAAAAGCAAAAGCACAAAACTAAACTGAAATTCCAGACTATATGAGACGAGTTCCTTATGGTCAACAACCATAAAACACTTAGCCCAGTCAGAGAAAGATTCAGGGACAGTTTACAGAGAACTTGCTTTAGCTCAGAAGAATCCTATGACTTATTTGAGAATGCAGCAAAATTTCTTTGAGAAATCCTGTGTCATACCACTGCCACGAGAGTTGCATTGCACCTGTTTATATATTATACATTGGCTACAGTTGGTCCCTTTGCAGTAGTACTTCTTGTTCTAGCCGTAGTTTTGTGTTTACTTCATAGATACTGATCCATCTTGAACCAGATGGCTTATCTTTTTCAGTAAGGAACAGATTAAATGCTTTATTTAATTCTATTAATTTCACTATCTGAGGTTGTGGTAAACTTGGTGAATTTCATCTTAATCTCTTGAAACCCGTTTTCTCAGTAGCAATCATTGACTGTGAAAGTCAGATTTCCTCCAGGGTCCAAATATGATAACTTTCAAAGTCACAATGTAAGATTAACTCATTTACTCTCAGAGGAGCAAGAACCCAGAGACCAGAGCTCTTGCTTCTGGCATCAGAGACTCAGTGGACAACTGTCAGTGACTACTCAGCACACTGCTAAGTGAGCAACGCCTGCATCTCTGTAAGCTACGGAATAAATACCCTCTTCAGTATGTTCTTTCACATTATTCCTTTCAATCTTTGAATGAAATACCATCTGGTTCTGATGATTTACTGTAATTGCGTCTCTAATTGCTGTAACTTCCTCCTTAGAGAGTTCAATCTCTGTGAAAGACGTATTCTGATTTACCACTAAAATTGCCTTCAGTATAGGAATTCAGTCATCAGGACTGTACTCTTTCTACATCTCACTGTACCCAAAATGTGTAGAAGAATAGTGGCTGCCATGAAGAGGCCTTTATTCTGGCCTACAAGGATTCTGCTTTGAGTAAATACAGATGTTTTTCATGGAAAATACCTTACAGGTTCATGAAAAATGCACAACTCAGACAAGTAGAGAAAGAAAATTTAGATTTAGCATTCTAAAATATTATATTTATAGTCCATTTTGTTTCTCCCATCTCTCTGGACTCAGGATTAACATTTTCCACATTACTTTTAATATGAAATACTTTCCTGTATTTAATCTCTGTCCTTGATAACATTTTATTATCAAATCACTCAAAGTTGCACTAACTCCCCCCACATTTTTAAGATATCTTCTTGAAGTACTGAAAATGATGGTGGGGAGGGAATACTTACACATGAATTTCTAGTTTTGTGAATGCAGTACACTGTGGCCCTGTGGTTGTGATTTAATGCATCACTAGCCACAGATAGTTGTTTTTCATTTAATGACAGAAGATCCCACTGAAAGTTGAAAGTTCTTTGTGAAAGCTAAATATCTATTCTCTGATAGTCTTCAACCTCACAGATTACTTTTCTTCCATTTTTATACACAAACCAATTATGAGTGTTATAGTACAAGTGCATCCTGCAAACTAAGTAAACACAATACATCTCTTCGTGAGAAAAAGCAGAATATTTAGCTAGGTTAATAAGATCCCTACCTCTTCCTTTCCACATTTTGAGGTGCATTTCTCATTCTTACAGCATTTGATATGATTTGCAAATAAGTTTTTAAACCACTGCCTATTGAAGAAATGTCATATCTTACTTGGATCTCAGAGCTAAAGGAGAACTTCCTTTTGCTAGCTGCCACTGAACTTCTGAGAGAAAATGGGAGGATATAGCAAATAGTCATCCAGTTTCCCCATCAATTCAGGCTGGTGTTATCAGCCTTTTTCATGCTTATTAGAGTCTAAGGATTTATTTTTTTTATTATTTTTTTTTTTTTTTGTGTGTGATTCTTGTTTTCAGTTCACTTCTTGGTGCCGTAGGACCAGTGTCCACAAGATTTTAGGTTGATATCATAAACGTGGTCAGCATAAATCCTTGTATCAAAGTGTGTTTATAATAATTATCCACCTGACTTCACTTGCAAATTTTACTCGAGGCTACTTCAGAGCTGGCTGCCAGTCCAAAGCACCATATGGACACTGGTAGTATCACTTCTCTAGCACTCCCTTCCAGCAGGAATGGTGAACATAAATACACAGTCTCAGTGTCTTATCTACTTTACTTCAAATATATGATCTTAACAGATGCCTCAGCACATGCAAGTAGAAGGCATATGGGCCTTCAGTAGTCCACTCTTCCTGAAAATATATTGAAACTCAGATAATTCAGTGTCTTCAACTATTTCTTTTTCTCTAACGAAAGAGCCACACTTAACATCCTGACATGCTGCATAGTGCTTGTTAGATGGGTCACATTCACTGTGTAAAGGAGCAGTTTTCAATTTTATACATTCAACATGAATAACTTGCACAGCAGAGCAGTTACCAGGTGTAAACAACCACCCACCAGGGTATTTAAATGGTCAGCAATCCCCATGATGCCAGGTAATGTGAAAGGTTAACCCAGACAGTAAAAGAAAGAGAATGAGTAACAAGTTGAAAACATATCATTTTGTGCCATTAGAGGCCATGTTGCAGGACCTCTGTGAGCTGCCCTCTGGCATTCTTACAAAAAATATATACTTATTATTTGAGTCCAAATTTATTTACCTTTAAAAAATGACAGTCATTCAAAATGTTTTGTCTAGGTGGACTCTATTATCTGTGTTTCTAGCTACATCATCACCTCGCTGTGCTTCCAGAGTGACTTAAAGTGTGACAGAGAGATTGTTAGAAACTTTATCTTGAAGATGGGACATTTGAAGTCCTTAGACGTACTCATTCAACCAGAGTTCTATATGAGCAATGCATGGAGACAAATATTTCAAAAAACTGTTGTTAGAGTACATTAAGTGAAAAAATGAATATATCATCTACTTTGACTGGTGGGAGGAGTGGTTACATAGGTAGATCGCTCCAAAAGTAGTCTCCTATTTATTTCTGCGGTAACTACAACAGATACAAGGAATGCAATAACTGTTTGATAGAGCAAATTCTCAGTTACAAAACACTATTTTTCAACATAGTCCCCATACCATCATAGCTAATTCATGTGGATGAGATGATTTAAATGCTCTTCGTTTCACGGAATGACAAGTGTTCATGACTGTTTGAACACAGCTTGAATGTTGCAGTTGCCACTGCTGTGATATACCATCCACAGCCTCACCATGCTCATATCCACTGTTTGGTCTCCCTAAACATTCAGCAAATGTCAGTGAATGTCAGTGGTACAGTCTTTTCCTCGTGGTGGAATTCAATTTCACGTAATTCCATATGCACTTCCATGTTATATGGTATTTTTTCAGACTGCCCCTCTGCTGCCATCTGTTGCAGAACAACAAAATGTAAAGGGATAATGAAGGGAAGGTACACAGAATCATAGAATCGTTTGAGTTGGGAGAGACCATTACAAGTCATCTGGTGCACTCCCCTGCAATGAACAAGGACATCTACAGCTACGTCAGGTTGCTCAGAGCCCCATTCAGCCGGGCCTTGAACGTTTCCAGGAACCCAAATCTCCCACCTCTCTGGACACCCTCTTCCAATGCCTCATCATCTTTATTTTAAAGAAAAAAACCTTCTTCTTTGCATCCAATCCAAATCCTCCTTCTTTTACTTTGAAACCATTTCCCCTTGTCCTATCACAACAGACCCTGCTAAAGAGTCATTCCCCTTCTTTCTTACAGCCCCCCTTTTAGATACTGAAAAGCTGCTCTGAGATGTCCCCATAGCCTTCTCTTTTCCTAGCTTAACAGCTCCAGCTCTCTCAGCCTGTCCTCATAGGGGAGGTGTTCCATCCCTCAGATCATTTTTGTGGCCCTCCTCTGGATGTTCTCCAATGAGTCTGTATCTCTACTGTACTGAGGACTCCACAACTGGATGCAGTACTTCAGGTTAGGTCTCACCAGCACAGAGCCGAGGAGCAGGATCATGAGCAAGCCATGGCCACCATGGCTTAGGCAACCTCCAATCCTGACATCACAGGTCAGTTCATTCACTTTGGTGAGCAATGAATCTGGCATTGCATCCCCCTGACGGGGCTGTCTGTTACATGGCTGAAGAAGTTATCTTCTATACATTCCATGAGCCTCCTGGATCACCTGCAGCTTTCCAAGCCACTTTTCCAGTAGATGTCATGGTCATTGAAGTCCCTCAGCAGAATGAGAGCCTGTGATCATGATGCCTCCTGTAGCTACAGGAAGAAGGCTTCATCAATAGGCTCTGCTTGACCAGGTGGCTTGTAGTAGACAGAAACCACAAGGCTCCCTTTGTTGCCCTAGTCTCTAACTCTCACACATAGGCTTTTGACTTCCTCATGGCCATTCTTCAAGGACAGTTCTTCATACTCCCTTATTTTGTTAATGTAGAGGAAATCACTGCCTCCTCTCCTTCCTTGCCAGTCCCTTCTGAACTGCTTGTAGCAGTCCATAGCCGCACTCCAGTCAGCTGAGTCATCACACCAGATTTCAGTGATAGCAACTGNGGGGTTGCGCAACATCCTTACATCTCCCAGCTTGTACTAATGGCGGGGGTTGCTATGACTCAGAGCAAGACCTTGCACTAGGATTTGCTGAACCTCACGAGGTTCTCCTTGGCCCACTGCTTAAATCGGTCTAGATCTCTCTGGAGCTGGAAATTGGCTTTCCTAAAATTAAGCTCCCTGATTTTATTCTTTGTCTGTCTGATATCCCTCAACAGTGTGAACTCCACCATTGCATGGCCACCATGGCTTAGGCAACCTCCAATCCTGACATCACAGGTCAGTTCATTCACTTTGGTGAGCAATGAATCTGGCATTGCATCCCCCTGACGGGGCTGTCTGTTACATGGCTGAAGAAGTTATCTTCTATACATTCCATGAGCCTCCTGGATCACCTGCAGCTTTCCAAGCCACTTTTCCAGTAGATGTCATGGTCATTGAAGTCCCTCAGCAGAATGAGAGCCTGTGATCATGATGCCTCCTGTAGCTACAGGAAGAAGGCTTCATCAATAGGCTCTGCTTGACCAGGTGGCTTGTAGTAGACAGAAACCACAAGGCTCCCTTTGTTGCCCTAGTCTCTAACTCTCACACATAGGCTTTTGACTTCCTCATGGCCATTCTTCAAGGACAGTTCTTCATACTCCCTTATTTTGTTAATGTAGAGGAAATCACTGCCTCCTCTCCTTCCTTGCCAGTCCCTTCTGAACTGCTTCTAGCAGTCCATAGCCGCACTCCAGTCAGCTGAGTCATCACACCAGATTTCAGTGATAGCAACTGTATCATGTATTTTCGTTCTTTTATATATATATATGTATATTACAATGGCTTCCAACTCCTCCTGTTTGTTTCCCAAGCTGGATGCATCAGTGAAAAGGCACTTCAGCTGGATCTCCAGCTTTGTTGTCTTCTTGGAGGGTAATTCCTTAATTCCTTTGATTTATTTCCCTTGAATTTCCCTGTCGCTGCCTTGTATTGCTTCTGTGGTTTTTCTATTGCTCCCTGGTTCAATGTCTTAATATTTCAAGGTTCAGCTCTACTACCATACTCCAACATCCACCCCTGACATAATGAGCCAACATAATAAAATAGGAGACGTTACTTTTGGGGCAGCCCTCATAGAAATAAACTGAACTATTTAACTTCAAATCTACCTCCTCTTCTGGAGTTGGTGCATGTACAAACCTGAATATATCTTTACAATATTTGTTGTCTCACCTTTTAAACTATACCACTGCTACAAATGCATTTATATTGTTGTCATTATTGTAATAAGAATATTGTTGACATTATTATAATCATTATAATAGATTAGCTGTTGTATTAGTTAAGAAATCCTTCCCAGACAAGATGAATGTATTTCTTTGATTTATGAAGCTCTTATTTTTTTCTGGATTTAAATTTTAAATACACAGGAAAATTATTCTCAAATCTAAAAGCAGTGTGATCTTTATGGGAAACTAATATCTATTAATGAAGCAAATATTTCTTTTTCAACACTGATTGTTCACTGTTTGTTCTCATTTTTAAAAAACATTAATTACAGGAAATTCAGACTGTATCCATGTGATGGATGACAGATCAGAAAACACTATTTCTCTGTTTTGATAAGCGTCTTGGTATTTATCCATGTTCAGAAAGGTAATAGCATTTATCTGGATTTTTTTCATCAAATGTAGGCATGGAATATTTTACACTGAGTGGCTTAACATTGTGACAGATTAAAACCTATGAAATTTATAAATAATTCACACTTAATAAAGAGAAGAATACATACTGGCAGAAATCTAAGAGTTATGGGCCCTCTCTCTTAAGGTACAGAGAGAAAATGTGATTTGTCTTCAGGCAAGAATAATTGAAATGTCATCCAAGGTCCATGCACCTTGACCTCTTTTACTAAGTAACATACCAATTGTATGACAGGTGCACTTGAAATATTAAATTTTGATGCAACTGGAAAGTATGAGTAGAGCTAGATGCGCATGTCAGCAGAAATGAGAGACACAGCTAATCTACCAGGAACAAAACCTGTTCCACTTGCTTCACATGGAGCACCAGATCAGACAGTGTATCACTGAAATGGCGATTGTTACAAACAGTTTTTCTGATAGAGTGATGAATTTTGTCAGTTTTTCTACAAGCAGATGACACAGACTCACTGGACTTATATTTGAGGAGTAAAGTGGATTTAATCCAGAAGTAACTGACAGCATGAGAGATTGAAGGGGTCAGAGGGGGGGAAGCAGAAAGTGCTTTCTTAGAATAGTAATTTTTTATTCAACAAAACTAAACCAATCTACATGAGCCTTCCTGAGAGTCAGGCTAGATAAAATATTCAGAGAGGCTATTTTAATCTGGTCTCTGTCTATTCTGTATAAATCTGTTTTTAATCTGTGTTCCTTTCCCCACTATAAATAATACAGGAGAAAGATTGTATAGCTGAGATGAAAATACAGGGCCACAATTCCTTAATGGTCTCAAACCCAGCCGAAAAACTGAATGCCAAAATTCTGAAGCCAATTTCTAAAACTGTTGCTCATTAGCTATTTAATATCTCCTGTGCAGAAATGGAGAGGGGAAGTTCCTTGTGGTGTGGAGAAAAACGGTTTTTTTTTTGAGGCAAAAAGTGTTTTAACTTGACATGTCCCAGTGATATATTGTGATATACTCATCACATAGCTAAAGGCAGGAATTTAACCCCACTGCTGTTTAAAAGAACAATACTTACACTAATATACATTCAATTAGCCAGAGCAGCTCTGTAGAAATAGAGACAGTGTTGATTCTGGACTGAGAAGCACGTTGCCAGTTGACTTAATGAGAGTTTGTTGCACACTATCAGTACTGACCTCTTCTACATCACCTGAAGTGGGTTATCAGTGGAACGGAACTTTACAAAGGATTTGAAAACTAACAAGAAGGAATTCTACTGGTACATTTTTTTTAAAAGACAGAGGTTGAGGAAAGTGCACTTCTCTTTGATACGAAAGAAGGAATAAATGGCAACAACAGAAGTGGAGAACTTCCCACATTTCTCATGTCCTTGGACATCTAGGTAGGAGTCAGGGGAGCAGAATCCCTCCCACTGTAAGAGAAGATCAAGTCTGAGGCTGTCTCATGAGACTGAAAGCATACAAGTCTGGGACTGTATGATATGTATCCCAGTGTCCTGAAAGAACTGGCTGATGTGGTTAACCCACTCTCCATTATATTTGAAAAGTTGTGGCCGTCAGGTGAAGTTCCTATGACTGGAAAAATGGAAACATCCCTCCCATTTTTAAGGTAGGGAGAAAGGAAGACCCTTGGAAATACAGGCTCCCGAGGCTCATATTTGTGCCTGGAAAGATTATGGAACAGATCTTCCTGGAAGCTATGTTAAGACACATGTGAGACAAGAAGGTGTTCTGAGACAGGCAATATGGCTTCACCAAGGGCTGATGTCAACGGTTTACGGGCA
>VXAB01013682.1:0-27758 GCA_013399175.1 Odontophorus gujanensis
GGGAGGTGATCCTCCCCCCTCTAATCTGCTCTGATGCGGCCTCACCTGGAGTACTGTGTTCAGATCTGGGCTCCCTGGTACAGAAAGGACAGGGATCTCCTCAAAAGAGTCCAGCGGAGTTTCATGAAGATGATAAAGGGTCTGGAGCACCTCTCTTATGAGGAAAGGCTGAGAAACCTGGGTCTGTTCAGCCTTGATAAAAGAAGACTCAGAGGAGATCTGATCCACGTCTATAAATATCAGAAGAGTAGTAGGCAAAGTGACAAGGCAGGATACTTCTCAGCAGTGTGTGGTGATGGTACAAGGGGAAATGGCCACAAATTCCTGATGTATAGGATGTTCTGCACAAATGTGAGTGGGAACTTCTTCACTGTGAGGGTGACAGAGCACTGGCACGGGCTGCCCAGAGAGGTGGTGGACTCTCCTCTGGAGACATTCAAGACCCCCCTGGATGCCTATCTATGCAACGTGGTCTAGGAAGCCTGCTTTGGTAGTGGGTTGGACTAGATGATCTCTAGAGATCCCTTCCAACTCCTACAATTCTGTGATTCTGTGATTTAATAGTAGCAATAACATAATAGTAACTGGTGAGCTTGTGAGTTCTTGACTACCTATTATCATACCTTGATGTTTTATTTTAATAATATTGAGCTCCCTATAACAAAGGCTGAAATATCAGATCCTATTTCTGTTCCTTAGAACAATTACAGTTCCAGGACCAAGCTTTTCTTCAGGTGTAACAGTAGTTACTGGAATTCCAGTAGCTAAGCAGTCGTCTCCAAAGAGTTTCACTTCAATAAACTACATTCCATTTTCAGTACATTTTATCCTGATGGTGCTTTAGCATCATTCATTTTATAATTTCTGACTGTGCTATAAGGAATTATTTTACTTTTATAAGGATAGATTTAAACCTTGTATATGGATAATTAGAAATCTACATTTTAATCCTCTACCCTTTGTTTACTGTTGGGAAATATTTTTAATATATTTTTTTTCCCTGCACTGATTGAAAATAAAAAAAAGGACATTTCTGAAAAAAAAAGAAGAAAAAAAAAGAAGATATCAGATCCTCATGTGAATAAATAGTCGTTACTGTTGAAAAACATCAAGTCTGTTAAAAGTGAGAATTTTTACACTGACACATGCATTTATCTTGAGTAGGAAGACCTAGTGGGTAGCAAAATATTATCCACAGCTGATGATTTCAGAGGTTTGGATGAAGATGCAGATTCAGCTCCAGTAACTTATGAGGGTAAGTGCTCCATACTGTGTCTAATAAAGCAGTGGTAGGTATCAAAGCATCTTCATTAGTAGCTACAGAAGATTACTTGTAGTGACCAAGAAGAGCAATAAGAAGAGGAAACAACACCATTTTCCATACTCAGGAGATAGAGAAGAGCATACAGTCTCAGGTGTGCTTATGTAAACTTTTACATATTAAGAAAACTTATTATTCCTTTGTCTGAATTCATGGGATTTTCTGAAAAATATTTATTTCCTTTCATTCTAGTTGTATAGTAGATAGAAAATACATTCCTTTTATTTGCTTTCTCCTTTTGAAAGCCTGCATCTTCAGACATGTACAAGAATGATATAAACAATGCTTCTCACCACCACACTAAACAGTATGTTCAGTAACCAGCCGAGTGGAAAATAGATCTCATCTTTCATTCTAAAGATAGTATTTCCATAGGGCAGAAAAGATGCTGTAAAACATCAAAACAATTAAAGAGGATCTAACTTTCTTTTTCTTCCTTATCACTGAAGAAACTTTAATGTTTCTTCTCATTTGTTATACTTACTACTCTATTGCATCATGCTAGTACATAAATTCAACTAAATATCAGAGGAATCATTAAGAGCCATTTTAAATAGTTCTATCTTCAGGGTGCATTCAAGTTACTTTCACTGTTTTATTGATGAGAGCAATAATACTTTACAGTTCAAATGGTAAGGTTAGTTATATATTGCAGTATATAATATAGAAAAATAAAATCCAGATTTTTTTTTGCTGTTTCATCATCAGTGTTTAAGAGTGATTAGTTAGCTTTCAGTGAATTCCAATTAGAGATAAACTGAAGTGTTTAACAAGACTGTGGTAAATAATAGTATCCTGCAGTCTATTTGCCCCTTTTCAGAACTGTAGAGAATAGATACAAAAACAAAATACTTCTTATTAAACTGTTATTTTTGAGGGAATTTTCTGACTCTCTTTACCTAAATGGGAAGCGGTTATTTCTAATTATGTGCTAGCAATTATGATAGATAATAAAGGGCAAAATGTAATTCTTGTGTTACATCGCTTTAAGTATCATAGGCCATGTTTATAGTGCAACACTTTCTCTACATCTGTGGGCATGTTAAGAGTGAACAAAAGAAAAAAATTAAACAACCAAACTTGTAATCCACTGTACTGAAAAAAACACCAACATAATTCTGCCCTCATTTTTTTAAACACTTAAATTATGTCTCTACTGGAGAACTTTGTTCAGTTACTGATAATGCTTTTACACTGTAGGTCTGACACAGACTCATGAGATTGAAAAAACTGAAGTAAGATTTATGCTCTTGGAAAAATCATCCTAGAAGCCAGAAGCCTGAACAAGATTTCATGCATTTAAATGAGTGATGTGGAGATTATCATCCAGCAATAGCATGTTAGTAAAACTGGTATTTGAATGGTTACATAACATGTAGTGTTAACTATACAGAAAGTGTCTGACATGAGGAAATATTCAAGGCTACCTACAATGAATGAAATTCCACAGAGCTCTGGGAGAAAAAATAACAATTTTAACAACAAAATTCTTGAGGACATGGGTTCTGGCTCAGTGCTTGTGTACCCTCAGGGCTGAAGCATGAACCTTCTTCTAAGTTTTACACAGTTTCAGTTTTATCTTTTGTATTTTGTGTTCTCTGAATCTAAAGATATGTGCAGACACTAGATAAGTGTTTTAATTACTTTTTAATTTAAAATCAGAAACATAATTCCCTGTAGTAATAAGGTTACAGAAATAATTTAAAGGCAATTAAATGAATGCATGCTTTGGATTCCTGTATAATACCATTTTTAGTGCCTGTAATTAGATTTGGCTTTGTTCTTCCATTAATCAAAATTAATTTGTATGTCCTCTAGAAGCAATCATATATTCAACTTCAGGAAAAAAAAATTAGTATATCTGCTTGCCAAGTGAGTTATTTGAATACAATAATATTTAGTAACGGCATAAAAACTAGATATTTAACAAAAGTTTTATGACAATATTATTTTCTAAGCATGCATAATAGTAATAGATACAATTATGATGTGATGGTTTTCAGTGTTTCATCATAGATTAAAACCTTCTGTACTTGAAAAAAATATATACATCTGTGTACAGATATTTTAGCCATAAAATATAGCTATAGCAGTCTTTAACTCATGCTGATTAACAGAGGGTTATAGGTAATATTTCTGTCATTTGTGATAGAATTTCACACAACAATCCTTCAGGTTCATAGATTGAAGATACAAGTTTGGGCAGTGCTTCAGCAGTGAATTTAGCATTAGAATTATTGTCAGGGTAGCATATGTGAACCAAATCTATGATGATAACTTGGGCAGTTTTCACAGCAGCTGTAGTATGTAGTTCACTAACTGATAAACCACGTATTTTCACTTGAGCTCAGTATAAATAAACCTTTCCTTCTTTCCCTTTTTTTTCTTTCTTTCTTATTTATTTATTTATTAAAGCTTTTTTGGGATTATTCATTTTTCATATCAAATATGAGAAAAGATATTCTGACTAATGTAAGAGTAATTAGTTGTTACAGAAATTGAAAGTATTCAACTGTCTGTTTTAGTAAGTACATAAATTCTCATATGAAGGGGAGTTAAGTCTACTATATCAGTTCCTCTGCCTATTTAAATGCACTAGAAATGTCACATCTATAAGTGTCACCAGGACATTTCCAGGAAAGGAAAAACTGTAGTTGATAATCAACAACTGCATGCATAAGTTATAAATTATGTTCATTATAGAAGTTATTATAACATTTCAGGTGCTATAAATTTATAAATTCAAGTCTTTCAAAGCTTTTCAGAATCATGTTGCTATTTTCTAGCTTCTATGTGTTTTTCAATTGTTAAAACTGGCAATCAATCTCTGCAGTTTCAGTCTAAATAGAGGTACACACTGAGAAGTATCGTGTGTTTTTAAAAGTTTTAATATGATTTAGAGTTGTTCTGTATTTTTTTTAAAGAAAAGAAAGAACTGAGTGTGATGAAAAGTGGATTACATTTGAATTAGGATCATAATGTTCAACAAAATACATTTAAATTATGAAAAGTAATTTAATCAAACAATATTTTTCATACAAAAATATTTTTTCTACAGCAACATAATAAAATATATTTTATTACAAAATTATCTGTGTGCGCAAATTTGTTTTTCAACAGCAACTCTGCTGCCAAAATTAAGGATGTGAGATGCTGATCACTGTAAAAAAGCCCATGAAGAGGTGGATATTATTCTAGAAAGTGTTTGTTTGTCAGTAGTGATCTCACAGGCCATCTTCATCTCTATTTCTCTCTCTCTCTTTAAATAATTGGATTTTTTCAAAGACACAAAAGCTTGATTTCTTTCTCACCCTGGAAGCCTGGGCTTATTATAGATGTTTACTTGTCTTTATAAACTATACATTTCTAGGTAGTGACTTGCTCAGACGAGATAAAAGATCTGGGAGATGCATATTTGCAATTTCCGTTATTTTAAATGGTTATGCTCAGGAAAGAAGGCAAATCTTAAACCTTTGTAACCTTTTTCACCTGTCCTTTGAAAAAGTGATTGATTTTGCTGAGAGGAAACTAGTCAGCCAAATTGCTCACAGTGCAGCAGCAGCTGAAATTGTTCTTAGAAACCTGTCTATGTTATAGTGAGGTACATGTACAAGGCTTATCTCTAATTAGATACTTGGCCTGTGGAGGTGATAGACAGTAAAGTTCAGATAACTTCCTTCCTGAGCAGAAAAGTGTTACACAACATGGTTGGGACAGACCATGGGTGTATTCATTCGCACTATCCTGACACCATGTCTACCTTGTCTCTTCAACCAGTGGATGAAGGAAAGTTTCACTGAGAAGCAGAAAGCAACATTAGTCACTGGAGTGAGCAACAGTGTACTTCATACTACAGAATCTTGGAAGTTTTCTTTTTAAATGATTTTGAAAGTGTACTTGGGTTTTCTGGGGTCATAATGAGAAAAAAAATCAAACTCAACTTTGGCATTCTTATATAGAAATTTTAAGCTATATAAATGAAAACACTAATTACAGTGAAACCTTGGGATGCATGCCAAATTAGCTGCATTTATAAAACTGAAACGTAAATAAGAAGCCCTGGTTTATGTAAACATAGAGCATAGAATTTGTGGAAGCAAATGTGAAGGCATTTTTAAGAACTTGTCACCAAACATCATAAACCAGCTGCTGAAAAACTCCTGTTCTGCTTTTATTTCCTTCTATCTTCACTTCCACTATGTCTATTACATGGGCTAAGGCTGATATTTTTCTACATACGTACGATAGAGAAGCAATGTTCAGTGTTTCTATATATTGAAAACTAAAGCAACCACTCAAAAGATTCAGACATTTGAATGCAGTGGGTAACATAAGTAAAAAGTATTTTCAGTGTGGGGAATGTAGACAGTGTGAATCAACTATCAAACGCTGCAAGGTCTACATAAATCTAGATGTCTCCTTTTCTTCAGGAGGCCTACGTTTCAAGTCAGCTAATTCAACAGAAGGCACAAAACTGAGAATGTCTGAATCTTCAATATGTTGAATGTTTCCTGTTAAGAATGTTCCCTGAGTTATGGATCCTCATTTTCAGTCTGTGGAGACAAATCCTGAAAGACCTGTAAAGATATTACTTCACTAATTTATGTATGCAAAATTGATAACAATTTGTCTTAGGAATTGGGTCTTTCCTTTAGTATTCAGATCTGAATAGAAAAGTAAAGGTTTTTGTTTTTTGTTTTTTTAACTTAAATAATGGAGAACTCTAAATTATGCAGTTAATTTTTTAGAAACCAGTGTAAGCGGTTAATAATCCAAAGGTTTCATTTCTAATCATCTGAAATCTCTTATTAATTATAATACCAAATAATTGTACCAATCATCATATCTACAGAGCATTTCAATATTCTCATTTCAAACTGTATTCTTGTAGACATCTATATAACATGGAAAGCTACCAGCTCCAGTTATACCTCTTTTCAGGTATAGTAATTAGAAAGTGCAGCAGAGAAATGTATGATCTATAGTCACTCTCATGACTTCCCTTTTTTGGAGTGTTATTTGCATAAAACCTGAATGTACTCTTCAAAAGTGTGATTAGTATACTTTTCAAGAGTTTCCACTGGTGCATAAAATAGGAGTGAACAGTTCTTTTTAGATACTTTCTGTCTAAAATCATTAGCTTCAATAGAACTTCCAGTCCATGTGTACCTTCTGTTCAGCCTCATTATGGCACAGTTGTCTTTTATACAATTTAAAGACAGAGTTTGCCTGTTCTGGTGCCCTACTGTTGATCCAATAGCTCCCAACTTTGCACAAAGTGGTAGTGAAATAGGATAGGTTATCAAAATAAATTAATCCAAGTATTGAATGAAGTGCTTGTAAGGTTATTTTGAAATGTGTGTAGTTCCAAAAAATGGTAATCTCAGTACTCTGTAACAATATTAAACTACAGGTATAGATGTGACAGAAATAGAGCCTCTTTCTCTCTATATATATATGTGTATGTACTACTACAGCAAGGAAATATAAAGAATCTAAGTTTTAGACTTTACCATGTAGAAAACATTCACTACCAAAGAAAGGTAGTGCATCCTAAGCTAGTTGGAGGAAGGAGGAATTCCATAATATAAGATAAATTACAGCTATTATACAGTTTCTAGGGCTAGCCCACAAGAAATTCTGCAGATAAGATCTGGTCTTCTGTAACTAAACTCATCCAAATGGAATTCATATCTTCAAACTTCAACACCACCCCAAAAAGCAACTGGTGATTTTAAATACAAAATTATATCCAGAGATGTGACATACTTTCTTCTTATCTCACAGTTCATAAGATACTGCATTTTTACAGTGTTTAATTTTCCCATTTAATGATTTTGAACTCATTTAAACCTTCATCTTTTATCCAAGAGGATAAAGGATCCTGTTAAGACTTTTACCAGTAGGTCCTCAATGTCTATTGTTGTTCACATACTCTAGCTGAAACAATTACGTTTGTAACTTTAGATTTGCTTTTAAGAGGGAAAGAAAGCATGCAGGTAGCAGAATGGTCTGAGTGAACATATTTATCAGTAGGATGGAGAGCCATTATAAGTTACATGCTCTTTTTTGTTGTGTTAGTCTTTAATTATTAATACAATGAGAAAGCAGGCTGAAACTCTCACTGTTAGCCCCTGCTGTGAGTGATATTTTCCTCTACAGCACATCATCTTGGAATGTTTAGGGAGTTACTAGGGAAGAGTAGGAAGCCTGATTCATTTCAGGCGGATAAAATAATTGAGCTGTCGCTCACTATATCTAAAAATCCTTGAGGTGCGTTTGAACTGAAAATCTGATCTTCTACATCTGTTCAGAACACACCAGATTGCTTCAAGCAATTCCNTAGGTTATCAAAATAAATTAATCCAAGTATTGAATGAAGTGCTTGTAAGGTTATTTTGAAATGTGTGTAGTTCCAAAAAATGGTAATCTCAGTACTCTGTAACAATATTAAACTACAGGTATAGATGTGACAGAAATAGAGCCTCTTTCTCTCTCTCTCTATATATATGTGTATGTACTACTACAGCAAGGAAATATAAAGAATCTAAGTTTTAGACTTTACCATGTAGAAAACATTCACTACCAAAGAAAGGTAGTGCATCCTAAGCTAGTTGGAGGAAGGAGGAATTCCATAATATAAGATAAATTACAGCTATTATACAGTTTCTAGGGCTAGCCCACAAGAAATTCTGCAGATAAGATCTGGTCTTCTGTAACTAAACTCATCCAAATGGAATTCATATCTTCAAACTTCAACACCACCCCAAAAAGCAACTGGTGATTTTAAATACAAAATTATATCCAGAGATGTGACATACTTTCTTCTTATCTCACAGTTCATAAGATACTGCATTTTTACAGTGTTTAATTTTCCCATTTAATGATTTTGAACTCATTTAAACCTTCATCTTTTATCCAACAGGATAAAGGATCCTGTTAAGACTTTTACCAGTAGGTCCTCAATGTCTATTGTTGTTCACATACTCTAGCTGAAACAATTACGTTTGTAACTTTAGATTTGCTTTTAAGAGGGAAAGAAAGCATGCAGGTAGCAGAATGGTCTGAGTGAACATATTTATCAGTAGGATGGAGAGCCATTATAAGTTACATGCTCTTTTTTGTTGTGTTAGTCTTTAATTATTAATACAATGAGAAAGCAGGCTGAAACTCTCACTGTTAGCCCCTGCTGTGAGTGATATTTTCCTCTACAGCACATCATCTTGGAATGTTTAGGGAGTTACTAGGGAAGAGTAGGAAGCCTGATTCATTTCAGGCGGATAAAATAATTGAGCTGTCGCTCACTATATCTAAAAATCCTTGAGGTGCGTTTGAACTGAAAATCTGATCTTCTACATCTGTTCAGAACACACCAGATTGCTTCAAGCAATTCCGGTTGATGAACAACAGTTTTATTCATTTTAACTGGATTTATGGAAGAGGCAGGTGCAATACTGTAAATATTGAGGAACATCCAGATGAGCTCAGAATCTTAACAGTTCAGAAATCTCTATTATATGCATCCTTACTGAGAAGACATGCAAGACATACAAAATGAGAACAGATTCACTGTTTATGTGCTGCAAAGTTCTGTGAATATTTGTAACTAGCTACTCCACCAATTGTATGGTAAGAAAAACCAGAACATACTGTTCTTTAACAACTGACTGAGCCCTTCTTATTCTTTTGCTTATGAAGTGGAGAAACATTGACTCTTTGTGAGGAGGTGAACCTGGGGTTGAACCAGACTGAAAGTGCTCCAGAACCATCAGTGGAGAGACTGTAGTTATATGCTTCCCAGACAAGGGCATTCAGAGCTCTCTGGAACATTAGGCACACAAAATAAGCTAGGCAGGGCTTCCTTCTCTTTTATTCTTGGAGAATAAATTACTTTTTAATGAAACAGTGGGTGTAAGTCAGTCTGAAATTAGTGTAATAACTGGTTATGTGCAGTGAACGACTGTGCACTGATTAAACTTTAATGTCAGTGATTCAAACTCACAGGTCTTCAAGTCTGGATTAGAAGTATCTTTAGAATTAGTTTGTACTCCACGTTTGCCAGACTGTTAGTTAGGCTGGAAATGGGCCATGTAGTATTATAGATTTAATTACAAAAATATGGATAGAAGAGAAATAGAATCAGCTGTGGGTTTTGTTGTTGCTGTTCATTTAATTATTACTTTTTCCCCAAAGCAGCCAGGATTTAGTACAAATGCTTTGAAAAGACTATTGAAGAATCCTCTAGCATTCTTCCCAGATGATGCAGAAGTCTTTAAACAATAACTACGTTTTGGCCTGTGCCTGTGATGCTCTAAAGAGAAATGAAAATGATTTTTTTGGTGGGGAAAAAAATACGTTCTAGATTTATTAGCCCCATTGCTGTACCTGGAAATTCCCAGTCCCACAATTTTCTTATGGTGCATGTGGAACTTGATAGGGCTTAGCCTAGTTACCTAAAGGCCAGACAGGAAGCTGTGTTGTATTGATTTGCAAGTTAGTTTTTAAGTAACAAAAATATTTCAATAATGGTATCCAGAATTGTTTGAGAACTTTCTATATTCAAACTTATTTCTTTCAAGTCAGAAGGAACAAAGGAATCCTTACTTTATTTTCCCCTCTGATATTCTAAAACATTTATAATTATACAGTTCATTCTTGCTAGGTGCCTATTACAAAAAATGATGGCTAGAACAATTTTAATGCAAGTTTCAATAATTATTATGCTTTGATATGTAACAGAGAGAGCATTTGTTTACTGCATGTGATTTGTACTACATTGTAAACAAATTTAGTTCTTATATTTCCCTGTTCAAAAATGTTTTGTGTGTTTGTGTCTGTGTCCTAAACAATCTTAATATATTTGATTATTATCTAGTTGCTGTACTACCATAGCATTTGAAATATCTAAATGAATGTATAATATTAACAAGTTTTAGTTAATATATGTAGGTTGCTCTGAATGCAATGCCTCCCATTTTTCTCCATGGAAACTGCAACATATGCAAAGAGCACTATAACACTGTTTGACATAACAAATACTCAGCTACAAATCACTAATTTTTAATGTAGTCACCACCATTAGCTATGCATTTTCACCAGTGAAGAACAAGAGTCTGCATGCACTGGTCATAAAAGTCTTCATGACCATCTGTAATGTGGTTTGTCTTCCATATCATTGTTGCTGTCATTGAAGCTCACCACCCACTGCCTCACTGTGCTCATGTCCACTGTTTAGCCTACATAAGCATTCAGCAAGTCTTGATGAATGTCAATGGATAATTTTTTTCTGCATGGAGGAATTCAGCGATTCACCTTTACTTCATTTGTACTTCCATGTCAGATGCTGTTCTGTCAGACTGCCCCTGCTGCCATATCTCACAGCAACAAAATATAAAGGAATATTAGTGGGAAGATTCAATTTCTACTACCATGCAACCGACATCTACCTCTGATGCTGAGGTAAGCATAATAAAATATGAGGCATTAGTTTGGGAGCAGACTTTGTATAAAGTTTAAGTGTGGAAATTTGATTAGTGTGTCAATTAATTCCCACAAGTGAGTAGGAGCAGAAGGAGTGAGAATAAAATAGAGTTGTGAGAAGAATAAAAATGCAGTAATAATGTATTTTAAACTTGCATTTACTAAACAAGTTAAGGATTTAATACCTTCTTACAGTACATTACCTTCATCCTCACTCAGGTCCTGTGGGTAAGTGATTTAGATCCTAGGTATTTTCTACAGTGAAATTCATAGTGTGAAGTGATTTTAAGGATATCATACATGACACAGAAATAATTTCCTTGAAAATAAATATTGCTTGAATTCCAAGACTTTGTCAGCTAGCTTCTGAAGAAATGAAATAATTTCAACAAAAAGAGATGCACTTTTGCTGTTGAATAATTAAATTATTATTGAATTTAAAGTACTGACATATTTTTAGGTATGGTAGCTAAGAAAACACCTACTGCATAATTAATATTGTTGTTAGACTTATTTAGTTATTCTGTGAGTTAATTATCTAAATTCAAGAAGGAATCTAATTTTCAGCCCCTGCAAATTACTACATTGTTCCCAGTTACTATAAGAATGAGCACAGCTGGGAACTTTTATCTCTGAAAACTTAAAAGAGTTTGTAGGAAATTAACAGACGCTATATGCAATTTGTCATTGAGTATTCAAGGACCACGTTACATTACTGAAGAGAAGAGCTTGGGTCTACCTTCAGTCTGCAAGGTGATCAGAATTTTACTGTGTAATTCTCATGATTCTTTAGACTGTGACTGAACTATTCCTTTGAGGATAAAAATGGTCACTTATAGGTCATTGACATAAGAGTTAGTTGGGTGAGTTGATGGAGAGATTATTTTTGGAAACTAGAGATGTTTTAGTCTTAAGACTAAAATGTTGGAAATCATGCAGGTGAGGCAGAAATTTGGCTTGGGTGAGCGTGGACCTTGTTCTAGAGCTTAGGCAGTAAAAGAAAGTGTTGACATGAGAGAACTTCAGAGATGCTGTTCTCCATAGCAGGGAGAAAACTTGTGTGGCCAAAACTTAGAGTTTAAGCTGGCAAACAGTGTGGGGGAAAGGCAAAAGGGCTTTTAAAATATATTAACAGCAAAAGGGGGATGTAGATAACATTAGTCCATTTCTTGATGAGGATAGTCTCCTCAAAAATGGGAACACAGACAAAACAGATTTAAATGACTTCTTTGCCTCTGTCTTCAACTCTCCAGATAGCTAAGGTGGAGGACCATGACTGTGGCAGTGATAAACTTCCACTCAACCCTAAACTGTTGCATCCTCTCAATTATTTTTCAACCGTCTTGGCAATCTGAAAAGGTCCCAGTTAACTGGAAGCTGGCAAATGTTGTCCAAATTTTCAAGAAGGTCAAGAAAGAAGACCCCGTTAATTACAGTCCTGTCTAACTCACTCCAATGCTTAGTAAAATTATGGAGGAGATTATTGGGGAGTTATGTGAAAGACAATGTGGACAATTTGTTCACAAGGAGAAAGCTCAGTTTAATTAACTTCATTTCCTTTTATGACAAGGTTACCCACCTAGTTGACCAAGGGAATTCAGTTGATGTAGTCTTTTTGACTTGAGCAAACTTAAACTGATCCTCACAATATACTTCTGGACAAAAAGTCCAGCATACAGCTAGACAAAAACATAACATGATGGGTGAAGTGCTGCTTAATGAGTTGTGCTCGAAAGGTTATAGTAAATTTGGTTAACATCAGTCTGGCAGCCATTCATTCAGTGGTGTTCTGCAAGGCTCCATTTCAGGACAAGTTCTCTTTAATACAGTCATCAATGACTTGGATACAGGACTTGAAATTCCACAAAGTACATTCATAGATGACTCCAAATTGAAAGGAGCTGTTGACTTTTTCAAGAGCAGATAGGCCTTTCAGAGTGATCTTGACAACAGCATAGATGGCTGAAAAATAATCGACCACATGAAGTTTGACAAGAGTGAGTGCTAGATTCTGCAACTGGGGTGAGGGAACACTAGATAGAGGTACAGACTGGGAGATAATGGACTGGAGAGCAGCCCTGTGGAAAGTGAACTGCGATTCTGGATGACAGGAAGTTAATATGAGTCAGTGATGTGCCACTGCAGCCAAAAGGACTAACTGTACCTTAAGGGTGTATCAAACATAGCATTACTGTTGAGCGAAGGGATTGTCCTTCTCTGCACTGGTACAGCCTCACCTTGAACACTGTGGGCAGGTTTGGACACATTGCCCTGGGCAATGTGATCTAGTATTTGATCAAGCAGTTGGCAACCCTGCCTATAGTAGAGATGTTGTAACTTGATGATCCTTGCGTCCCTTCCACCTCAGGCCATTCTATGATTCTATGATAATTGAGGGTCCCTTCCAATTCAGGATATTGTATAATTCTGTGATGCTATGAATTATTCTAAAATTCTATTTCATTTATGAACAGGCATCACATGAATTTCTGCTAAGATTGTTTTATTTTTCCTTCCCCTTGAAACTACTTTTTGTTGTTAATCTAAAATTTTCTGTGAATGTTCATTATTGCACTGATGACAGATTCTTGCTGTTGTCATAAACAGATTATTTAGTTACAAATAGCTGACAGATCAATAGTTAATATAAAATTATTTATTACTGTTCTTATTGTTTGTTTGTTCATAACTTCAGTTAAGTTGGTAATAAATTTTATCGGAATTTCATACACACTCGAGGAAGTTTTTGCAGCCTGAATCCTTTTGTAATCATGTTTAGTCAGAAATAGCTGATATAGTGAAATGCTAAGTCAGGGCTTGAATCAGTAATTGAGCACCTGGCAGGAAGTCAGGGCCAACCTAGGGGAGCTCAGGTGCATACAATGCACCTGAATGACCAGGAGTGGAGTCAGGATCCACCCCTTCCCAGACCTTATTTAAAGCTTGACAGTGAAGGCAAGGGTATCTTGATAGAGATCTGTGCATATCTGAGGCCTTCTGAAGGTGAGCTGATTATTTTCTCTGTTTCTGTGTCCACAGATGTTGAATTTGAGCAGGTCTTTGTTTGCTGCAGCCTTGGACTTTGCTACTCTGCTGCCACTGCTGTGTTTTCCATTGTGTTACAGCTGGGGATGTGTTTAATTAAAAAAAAAAAGCAAGTGATAGGTTAAATTGCACGAAATATTAATGACATTGCTCTTATGTAGAATTAAAGTAATGGACATCAACAACTCCTTATCTTATAGAAAGGACAATGTATTCACTTATAAGTGTCTTTTAACCTCTGCTTGATATTAAGTATACTAGCTATATGTGATAATGTAACTCCTAATAAAAAAAAAAATGCTTAACATTATATGTCTCACTGTGATCACAGAGAAGTATCTAGATCCTAGCGGTTCTTGCTAGAGGTTTCTGACTGTTGTTGTTCCTTCTTGCTCCTCTCAAAAACCCCACAGATGTCCATTAGAACTTATTTCAACTGTAATCTTCCTTGCCCTTAAAGCAGTAAAGAGCTAAAGTTAAAATGAAAAATAACACATTTGAAATAAGCTACACCTCCTTGCCTGTAAGCTGGAAGATAAAATTAGATGCCTTATGAGTCTATTAGATTGTAATAACATCACATAAGAAGTGTTATATTTCATTATTTTTACGGAGATTTGTATAATTTTTATATTTTTTTGTATATTTTTATATTCTCAAAGACTGACAGTATGTAATATGTATTCTGCCTACTAACTGTACCACAGTGCATGTGGAAGGCAATATTATTTGCACATAGTAAGTAACAGCTTGTCTAGAGATCAGGGACCAGGATGCATGTAAGTATTTCAAACCCAGCTACTCTTTATCAAAGATGAACAGCACAATGTATCTTTCAGAAGGGAAGTTTATGAGGTGCTTTATTAACTTCTCCAGTAGTGCAAGACCTTATCGTGTAAATTATCCTGCAATGCTTCATTCTAGATATGCAACATAATTCAGCTGTCTATGTGTAAGAAGGGTATACAAGATATTGGAGTAATAATATATTCTTGCTCTTTTTCTGGTAAGTATAGTAATTATCTGAGTTGTGACATTGACCCTTGCTATTTGTTGGCCCTTGAAAATGGCTGTGACTGAATACCATCCCTCTTGCAATTAAATGTAACCTTGAGTTCAGTCGTGTTTCTTGTCAAGCAACAAACACTTCAGCGGTTTTTAATGTTCTGAAGTCAGATTAATAGAATTTATATAAATATTCCAGTAAATTAAAATCACTGATTTATTTTCTTCTATAATCAAACTGATAATCTCACAACAATAGCATGTAGGAAGTACAAATCAAGTGCTCTTTTTATTTTAGTACGTACAGATAACATGATTTTACATTAATAAAATGTTGTTACTGTATAATGTTAGTATAGATATATCCAATGTCAGCTTATTTTCCTGTGTCAGATAACAGTAGATGACACTGTCATTTATCTTATAGTGATTAAATCCGTCAATTCAGTCATAGTTGTAACTATATATGTTATTTATATGTGAAGGTATGTTTACAAATAAGGACTACTGAACTGCCTGTAGGAGAACTGTTTTTTGCATATTTCATTTTCTCTCATGAAATGACATTTCAGATGGTTGACTTTTGTTTTCACTGGCATAATACACATACTAAGCCTGGAGTATATGTGATCAGTGAATTGGAAATCACATTTAAAATAAAGTAAGAATTGATGCAGGCAGAATGGGAAAGACAGAAGTAGGTTAGAATAACATGGGATCCTCACCATGCAAAATCTGACAATGAATGTGAAATACTGCTTATTGTACTGCAGTTAATAAGAAGTTATCTTATGTGGTCAGTTTTCGTTTGATAGTTTGTTACTACGAGAACAATTTGTGAAAATATACTCATTTCATTTAATTACTAAAAGGATTTTTTTGTCAGTATTGCTCATCTCAATCAGGAAATAATATAGTTGACTTCCATGAGGATTAGGGTATATTGAATTTCCTGCACAGTATTAAACAAAAAGGCAGTTAGAATACAGTTTGCCTGAATTTTATTCTTCACTCACGTGAATTCTAGTGGGTATTTGAAAATGATAATCATCTCCTTTTTTTTTTCTTGAGAACATTTGAAAGTTTTTCTTGTTGCTACAGAAGTGGGGCTTGTGGAATTTGAAAATTAAGTGGAGTAAACTAGTTCCTTCTCAATCCTATTTAAGAATATTTTTGAAAAATTACAGACTTGGTTCTTTCAGCTATATGAGGCCTATACCAGGGAACAGTGGAATTGGCATTTTATGTTCAAACACTATGCTTCTATTATAGTTTTAATTCTGAAAGTGTTACTTAAATACACAAACTTCACAGAATCACACAATGCCAGGGTGACTGTAGGGGATCTCTGGATGTCCTCTAGTTTAATAACTCTGCTCAAGGAGGCCCACCTGAACTGTTCTCCATGGGCTACAGCTCTGGTCCAGGGACCCTTGCTATGAAGGTCTCTCTGTGGCCTGTGGGCTCCTAGAGTGCAGCAGGTGGATGCGGCCTGTGGGCTCCTCCAGAGGCTGCATTTAAAGATCTGCTCTGCATGGTACCTCATAGGCTGCAGGGGAAATTCTTCTATGTGCCTGGAGCATCTCCTGCCCTCCTTCTGTCTTGACCTTGGTGTCTGGATGGCTGTTTTTCTGTTTTGTTTTTTTTTTTCTCTGTATTTTCTCATTCCTTTCTCCAAGATGCTTTTGTGTGGAAGTTGTGGGTTTTTTTGGTTGTTTGTTTTGTTTATTTCCTAAATCTGCTTTCACAGAGGAGCAACCAGCATTGTTCATTGGATCAACTTTGGGACCAGCTGGAATGAGCTCTTGTGATGTCTTCTGTGATGACTTCTGGGCTCTGCTAATAGAGGCCAAACCTGCAACTCTCCTACTATCAAAATCATGCAGTTTAAACTCAGAAGATCTGTCCAGGTCCCCTATGGATAGCAGCAAGAACCTCTGTTTAATCTGCCACTTCCTTCAATTTTGTCATCTTCAGACTTAATGGGTGTATGCTCAATTCCATAGTCCAGGTTGTCATCAAAGGTATAAAAAAGGACTAGATTCAGTATTGACCTCTATGTGTACTCCACTAGTTAATGATCTCCAATAAGAATTTTCAGTATTTACTACTTTCTGGCCATTTAGCCAGTTTTTTATCCACCCTATCCTAACATAGAAATATCCATTCCTTCACGGTTCACTTTTTTTTTTTTTTGGAAGAATTACATTTGTGAACAATTACTGTCAAGGATGAAACATAGGATGAGTAATACTTCATCAGAAATCTGACGAACACCTTGAGAAGTCACTAGGAATGGCAACCTCTGCTATCAAATCAGTTTCATGCATTTGTTTCACAAAAATAAGGTCAGACGCCTGACTAGCTTTGTTTTTATTGTGTGGTCCAGGCAAGACAAGACTGGCCAAGCCTGATTTCCTCTTGGTGGATTTGGGTACTTCTATGCAGAAATGCAAACCAAGAAACCACCCTTGAAGGGAAATACAATAAAAGACAAAACTAGATGTTAAATGTTTTTATTTTGATGTTTTTATTTTCACAACAATATAATTCATCAGTTGTTGTACTGCATTAATAGTCTTAAAGTGAATGTATGCTTTATAACTTTTATTGTTGCATGGATATAAATACTTTGTATTAATAAATGCCTACATTTTTTGTTTTTAGCTTGCCTCTCCAGCTGACAACTGTCTTTTCTGTACTTCAGTGTTTTCCTGGGGTGGCAGTTATTTTTGTGAGATGTTTCATGCGTTGGAATCCTTGTGTACTTTTACTCCTGCAGTTTGAATCACTGTTCTAAGTTTCTTGAGAGCTTGTTTTGTAAATCATCCTATCTGTCCTTTGTCTTTTCACTGCATTGCTTTTAGTTTGTCAAATTCTATTTTCTCCTTCCCTAGTCTACAAGGCTGCTTCCCTATTGTTGACTCCATATTACAACAATATTAATCAATAAGAAAGTAGTAATGATTTTAATATCCAGTAAATGTTACTCAATAGGAAACTTGTATCTAAGACAGCAGTCATAAGGGCAGTGTTATTACTTAGAATGAAACGTCTTTGCCCTAATGGAACAAAGACATATAGAAAGCTTGACTGAGGGTCACTGGAGCATATTACTGTGGAGGGTAGCGTGGATGAAAAATAGTAATAAAAAAACAATTGTGACCTTTTTGTGCTCTGGGGAGGATTACTATGAGCCGTTGCCACTTCCCAATCTCTTCCTATTTCCTGTGTTTTTGTTTTCTTTTTTTTCCAAAAGATGGCTTTGAACTGAATATAGATATCCTCAGTTGAGGATCTTGAGCAAACACTTGCACATCTACCTTCATTTTTCTACATAATTTTCTATATAATTTTCTTTTTTCCCTCATACTTCATTAAATAATCATATTAAGGAGAGAAATAAGATCTGTTTCTTTCACAAGGGTTTGTGGATTGGAAATAACAAAACTAGCTAATCTTTTACTTTGACAATAGCACTTAATTCTGTGTAAATGACACAGAATAGTGTGTTATTTAAATTTATATAAAAGAAAACATGACGTTCTGATTTTGGTCTACAACTTTCAATTCTGAGAATTTATGTTCTAAGCAATTTGTTTGGGAAATCTTTTAGGTGAAAAACATTTGCTGCTTTATAAGATGTATATATTTTTAATTGTTGAGAATCAAGCTAAAAATATTTGATATATTTCACCTTAAATATGCGAGAAAGTTACGTCACTCTCAACACAGGTAGTTATATAAAATCTTTACAAAAGTGTGCAAAGTGTGATATTTCTTTCATAATACTTGCATTGTTTATGCATTTTTCTTATTTAAAAGACTGAATGTAATTTGAAGTTGTATAATCATTGTACAATGATTTTCCTTGTTGGAGACCAAAAAGTTACAAAAATATGTTTTATGATTTCTAATGGTATGGGGAAAAATCCATGTTATGAGGTTTTTAGAGAAAAAAAATTAAAATCAATCATATATTACACTTTTCAGATTTTTTTTTTTAATAAAAATATACACCACTTCTTTCCACTCTGCAAATGTAACCCGTGAGTTCAAACTCATTACTGGAAATGACATATGCAACATATTAAATATTTTTGTTCTCTAAGAGATACTCAGTGCCATGTAGTATTTTCTACATTAATACTTTTTTTTCTTTTTTCCCTGATGTACTCACTAAAAAGTGGATGTTAATTGTAGAGATTTTCTCTTGGCTTTGGATGTTTCCACTGGAATAAAATTTTAACTGTGACAGTCATAATCATGCTTCTTGCACTGCTATACAATAAAATAAAAATGAAGTGGTTTTGTCTTTGGTGATAAATTTTTAATTTAAAGATTTAGAGCAAGACACCTATTTTTTCCTGGTGTAGAAGAGTATAAATTTGAACTCTGGCCAGCAGAGTTGAGGATGCTATCTGCTGAAGATGTGAAGGACAAGAGATGCAAACACCTGATGGCTATGCCTCAGTGAGCACATAAAATCATGTATGAAAGTAGTGGGTTCTAGATAAATTTACTGTAGGAAGAAAAAACAAACCTAAAAACAAACAAAAAAACCCTTAAAAGTGATTGAGTCCACTCAGTTGACATGTCAGAAGTTTTATTAACTGAACCAGCAGTGGATGAGGTGATTATAAGGTGCCAGAGCTGAAGGCAATATACCAGATAAGGTCTCCTGTGAGCTTAGTAAAAAAGCAGAATCACCTCTATTGACTAGCTGGTTATGCTGCTTTTGATGCAGACAAGGATACAATTGGCTTTCTGGGCTGCAAAGGCACATTTCTGACTAATACTGTTTGTCATCATCTAACACTATCAAATCCTTCTCCTCAGTCTGCTCTCAATCCATTCTCTTCTTAATCTATATTTGTACTTGGTATTGCCATGATGTAGATGCAGAAGCTTGCATTTGGCCTTGTTCTCACAAGCATGAAGTTCTCATAGTCCTGTCTCTCAAGGTTATCAAAGTTCTTTTGAATATCCATTCCCTTCATCGTGTCAACTGCACCACATGGTTTGGTTAAAAAGTAGTGATGTCATGATCTGTGTGATTCCCTGAGCTTTTAGGATTCTGTATTATTGTTCAACAAATTTATTGATACTGTAATAGTGAATATACTTACTATGGACTGTAAAATTATCAATACTATAATAAAAAACTATAATTATGATAAGTTATACTTATCAAGACTACAGCTATGATAGATGATGTTCATGTGTATTTCATTGTTTATAAATATCTAATTTACCAGTAGAAAATGCATGAAACTTATATGAGAAGTGTGAGGGAAAGTCAAACTTTTCTTACTATAGTCTAATTAATAAAATGAACATCAGAAGGAAAGGACTTAAGGAAAATGCTCTCAGAAGAAACCAGCTCCCTTTAGTAGGCTTCCCCTTTAGTGGGACCAAATAAATGTTGATCAAAGTCTCACTTTAATGATTATCTGCATCAGAGTCAGTTAGGCACCCCTAGAAAATATTCAGTTTGTTAAGGAAATCATGGTGGAAAAACAAGTTCATGAAATACAGGAAATTTTCCAAGACAGAGAGTCTTCATATTGGGTAGAAATAGAGTCCTTTTGTAACAGAGACATAAGAAGGCACTGGACAGTGTCTTTAGTCAATAGACGTTAAATTTTGTGTTTCAACTGATATGATAAATAGAAATGATCCTTCCTTGGATAAAATTTTATCTTCCCAGACTATTCAGATACTCCCAGTCAATTCAGATGATAAGTTGCTGTACAGTTCTTTGTTTTTGTACTTATCAGTGGTATCATAGTCTCCAGATCCTAGATACTCAGCTGCTGTTCAGAGGTCAACTGTGACTATCAAGGATGCTCCTGGTTCACCCAGTTCCCAGGATAGTAGGCAGGCATTTTCTCCCAGTAGATTTCCCATTAGGACCAGGTCACCATCAAGCTGAAAATAAGAACAAATATTCCAGTTTCTCTTCTAAGTTTATTCGAGCTGATACTCTGCTATAACTTTAATTTCTTTAAAAGACAGAGTCAAAAGTGTGACTTTTGTTTGCTAGACCCAAGAAGCTGATGTAGAGAAAAAAAAAAGAAAAATCCAGTCTGTTACTGAACAGTATGTGACACATTGTTGCTGTTTAAAAAATGAGTTTACACTGCATTACATCTATGAATTTCACTGACTTATCTAACAGACATCTGACCCTTTCAGATCTTCTGAGGCAATGAGAATATCACTTTGGTTTGAAAACAGCAAAGAATTTACACTTAAGTTTCAGCTTGATGATCATTAAGATTTTTTTCATCTCTTCTGTCCACATTCAGTTACTGTTGTTGAGTATAGATCTTCAAAAATAGTGGGATCCTTCTCGTGTTTCTATGAGTAATAAAAAGAGCACATGTTTTTTGAGTTATTCTGTTATCTTGTAGTGCTTCTAATTGAAAATTATTTAAACATTAAAACAACAATTCCCATTTTCCCCACTGTCTTCCTCTCTTTTCTCTTCTCCCTCTCCCTCAATAAAAGTTGTTATTCATAGTTTGTTTAGCCAGAGGCTACAGAAATATTTCTACCACAGGTGAAAGGTGACTGGGAGTAAACCTTCCCAGTTCTGGTTTCCATCTTTCTCAGTTATCAGTCATGATGAATGGTGCCAGATTAACTAGTTCAGAAATGTAGACACAGTTGTGTTGAGTTCATAACATTTTCAGTTGCTGTGAAAATTGTTGTCATTATAATGGCTTTATGACATATCACATTCTTTGCAATAACTGTCAAAAGTGTTATATAGCCCCTGAAAGATAATAGAAAACAGAATTACTTTTGATTTTGTTAGGTTTTTGCAATTTGATTTGCTAGGGACAATTTTTCATGATTACAGTTTTAGTAAGCATCTGTAAGCAAATAGAGCAACAGGAAACGTACCACAGAATATTGAAAATACTAAAATAGTACATATAGGCTGCAGTACTGTAGACTGTTTTGAATTTTAGAATTTAGGGCTAAATTCTCATAGGCTAGATTCTCTATCATGCATTGAGATAACAGGTCTATAGCGAAATAAGTTTATTCTTGTGTCTTGATGCTTTTTTGCTTGTGCTCCCATGTATATGGAATTTTGAGAAGTAGTGGTAGATTATAAATTCATACTCTGGTTATAGAGATATTCAGCAGTGCCAGAGGGGACGTAATGAATACTTTTATTCCTTTTGCATTGAACATATACTCTTGTATGAGTGATAATCCCAATTTTCCATGACTGCAATACCGAAAATTGTGTGGCTCCATTACTGTAAAATATATTTATAACTTCTATGAACTGTTAGAATATGAATGATTATAGTCCATTAACAAAGAAAAACTGAATATTTATACTAATTCTACAGGAGCCAGGGAGTCTTTGAAAAATCAAATCGCAAATGTTTCTTGTCTTATCAGGATTTTTTTTTCAGTTCAATTGTAAAATCTATAAATACGTTAAGAGTCTAGGTGTATCATTACTGATTTACTAATTTGATATTCTTCAAAATTTTTGGTGCTTCTATAGAATCAATTCAATACTTGTTGCCACAATGTTTGACTGAGAAGCCAGAGAATCTGGAGTAGAATTTAGCGCATCACATATCATTCTTAAAGTGGATCTTTCCTTAGCAGTGTCTTATGAAGGTTGCTTCATCAAATGGCAGCAATGCACTGATGAAGACAGTATAGTAATCTCCAAGGCATAATCATTACTGTCTTACTGTCTTACTGAAAGATATGCTAGGTTATTTATAATGCTTATTGATCTTTTTTATTTTTTTATTTATTTTTTATTATTTTTAGGTAACTAGGACTTCTACTCTGCAGTTTCAAAATGGTTGTTGCTATTCATTGTTGACTAGCTTCATAAAGTGAATGTTAATCTACATCTACAGTTAAGGATACTCATAAATAATTCCAGAATTTTAGAAGTTACATTTGTGTTTAGTATGTAGAAAAGCTTTACTCACTGCTAAGTTGGAGTAAATCATCATGGCTTCACAGATTCATTGGAGCTGTGTTAAGTGATCTGATGAATGTCTGCTTTAGTAAGAGACTTATCATATCTTATCAAAAATTCTTCTTAAAGCTGTCAGTAGGCTTGCGATATTCTTTATAATACTACTGTGTCTTACGAATTAAAAAATTAACAATAATCTTTGTAGGGGGAATATAACTATGCTAGATGACATCACTTTGCTTTTGAAGCTCTTAAAATCACAAGAAAAGCATTTTGAATCATTTATCTTTTACATATCTGCAAAAAGTATAGGAGAGTAGCAATTACCTCATTAAGGTCCAGCAGAGCTGATAAACACCCATTTAACTTAAAGCAGCTGAGTAGTTCAAGTGACTTAAATGTACTTCTTTACGTATTCATGTGTCTATTTACTTAGGTGAAGGACAATGCATTGTTATGACTTCTATGATTTTCTCATGTGCGATTTCTGTCTTGGAATAAGGATGCAGAAAGGATTAAAGTCAGCCCTTCTCTTAGCCATTAAAAATTCAAATGAATTAGATTCATAAGGATGCAGAAAGTGGTCTTTGATGCACAAATTATTTAATGTTTAAATAGGAGCTATATTTCATAGAGAGTTAAGCAAATTAGTTTGCTTAAAACAGTGATGAGGAACTTGTATTTTTAACTACCCTTATGCATCACCAGCCTTACCAAAAAACACAAATTGGAAGTTAATGTAATGACTACCCATCAATCTATCAGTCTATTGTCTAACTATGTATGTATTTATAAAATTGATCAGAATAGGTGAGAGAAGATTAATGCTTCCTATACCCTTCCCAAACAGGAAGACCAAAGAACATAGTCTTTGAAGTTTAATCAATGTAGATATTGATAGATTCTTTATAAAATCAACATAACTTTAAAAAAATGAATCATGAGAATGAGAAATGTACAGAAAGTTAAAAAATGAAGTTAAGGTTTTAGAAGTTTGCATAAGTTTTAGTGCTGTTTGAAATAAGTAATGGGAATTTTAATGAGCCTTGATTCTTCAGGTGTTCTTTTGGAGTGTCATTATTGGTTGCTAACTGCTGAAATTATTCAGAATAGTGTTCCTCATCATCCCTCAAGTACGCAAATCATAAATTTCTAGATTAAATTTTATAGATTAACATTTAAAATTTGTCTGTAGAACTCTCTTCTCATCTGCTGGTACTTTTCTTGCATGCCTCTGATTCTGTAGTTATTCTGTGTACAGTTACCTCCTCAGTGAACTGAATTTTTTTTCAAGTCAATGGTAAAAGGATTAAAAGGAAAACGCTGATGAGAATTGCCTTTTCAGACTGCACACTCTTAATTCTATCCAGAATCCTGTATTACTGCACAATCATTTGAAAATTTGCTATTCTTTTAACGATCTTTTTTCTAAACAAGTGCTGGGACTGCCTTTTCCTAAAAGTCAGTAAAATGAGTACATTAGTAAAATGTCTCTCTCCAGCAAATTCTCTGAAATGTCCTAAATAATTAATCTCGGGTGCATCTTTCAATATATTCTTGATCATGTTAACTTCTAGGGCATGTCTACTTTATAGTTAGGGTACTTCAAATAATTTAATTAATTGTGTAAAGTTTAAGAACATTAAATTACTCAATGGATGTCTCTTTCACTAACTTCCCTCCAAGTTATGAAGCTGAAGTAGATTAACACTACTTGTCTTTTGAATTACATAATCAAGGAGGTGTTTAATATATTTTCTATTCACAGTTGTAGTGAATTTTCAGTGTAATAGAAAACCTGTACTTGAAAATTCTAAACTTTGAATCACACTGTGACTTTCATGACTAACCATTTTACTATCACTTCCAATTGGGAAGTGCTCATAAACAATGTTTGTTCTTCAATTTTGCCCCCAAAGTATATCAAAATGTTAGTAGCATACTTACCTCATGTCAGTAAAGTTCTGTTCTATTCTACCCTTCTAAACTCATTTGCTTGTGTCTAGATTTTATCTTATAAAGAAGACAAAATTCAGACAGTGATGAGATTAGAGAAATGTTGAAAAGTGGAGCAGAATGACACAATTAAAAATTACATCAGAGATCTATTAAAAATAAAATGAAAGAAAATTCAATCAATTGAATTTAAAATCTGAAGAATAGACAGTATATTATTATGTTAAACTTGGAATGAAGTGTTTTCTTCCAAAATAAGAAATTTGACATAGAGTGTATACAAAGAGATTCTGTTCTGAAAGTAAAGTAACTATGTACATTAGTTAAAGCATTACAACAAGCCTTAGACATTTTTATTTATTTATTTATTTTCCAGTAACATAGAGGCCCCTTCTTAAACAAATTTCTCACTTGGCAGCAGGAGATTTTATATGGATATCTACATAGATCTGAAAAGTACAGCAAAATTGAAGTGTGTGTGAATATATGTATTTTTTTTTTCCTTCAGACATACATAAACAGATGTGGGCACAAAATTGTGATAAAAAAGGAACAAAAAGAAAACTATTTTGCTGAGATATTTGATATTGCATAGTTAATAAATGGACAGTTTCTATGTTTTTTTTTGTGTGTATGTGTGCGTGTGTTTAAAAATACACTTTTGTTTTTCTCTTGCTGAGAAGACACTTTCTGAATATCTTTTTCTTAAATTATTTTCCATATACTTCTGTCTCTGTAGTTTTCTGTACTCCTATGCTCTATGTTCTTCTTTTTTGGCCCAAGCCAGTGAGTATTTGCTAAATTCCTGATATTATTTTTATATTTCAAAGTTGCTCATTCATAAAGAGGACTTGGGAAATAATACTCTTAAAATGTCTTTCTGTATCTGATCATGCACATACAATTTAAAGTTTCATTGAAATACAAAGTGAAAGTTGAAATAACAAGCAACTAAGAATCAGTTTCCAACTTCATTTTGTGGCAACACTATAGAAAACAGTAATAGGCAGAAATTTTTAGTTAATCTAATTCAATTGAAACAACAAAAGTAGTTTATCTATATAGGACTAGCATCATTTGATGAAAATAAGTTATTTAGTTCTGATAGCTCATACATATATTTATGATAAATTTAGGATGCAGTGATTATAAGACCTTTTAAAAAATGAGTAGAAACAATGAAACTTTGATTCAAAGTATTTCAAAGTACTTGTGTAATTGTTCAGGTTGGAACTCTGACTGAAATCTCTTTCCTTCCCTGCCTATGCATTATCCATGAAGACCTAAAACTGGCCCTCAATGACCATGAAGACTACTTTTTTAAAAAATTCTAATGTAATTGTCTCCTTATGTACTGAATTATGGAGACATCAGATCAGAACCCATATAGTGATTAACTTCAATGTTTAGAATTCTTAATTATTACCTCCACAGTCTAAACTCTACATTGCCTCATTTGTATGAAAAAAAAAATTCTCCTGATGCTCAGCAGATGCCTGACTGTTCTATTATGCAATCAATTTTAATTTCATATAATTTCAAGGAATCCATCTCAACCCTCACCAAGAATTTTTAATAGAAAATGGGAAGTGTCCCACTAAAAATTTCACCATTCTTTAAACTTCAGAATAATTGTCTAGGTGAAGTGGAAAATAATTTTGTTAAGGCAAAGGACACAGTTGAATTTTCTACAGTTATAAAACATGATACATCTCCATTTGTTTTGGATACCTTCATAAAAATAGTTTTATACCATAAATTAAAATATTTCTTTCGTTTTTGTTTTTTTATTTGTCATAAATTTTACGTGATTGATTTTTGTTTAAAAAAACAAAAACACATAGGATAATGTTTCATTTTCAAAACAAAATCAATTTTTGTAATAATTTTTTTTTCCATTAAAAATATGTATAAGCATATGTGTAATATGTAAAAAATTTAAAGTTATTATGCATATGCATTCAAGGTTTTATATGTATATATGTACCATAGTTGAGCTCATAATATATTTATAAAAATTATTTATCTATATTTTATCTATCACATATTCATTATTAATATGATACATAAAAAGTGTCTAAATTATAAAAAAATTATTTTCATGTCCATTTCAGTTTTGTAAACTAACCTGATTTTTTAATACTTAAATAATCTTTACACAAAAATAATAACTTCTTTTAAGGAAGATCATTTGCTGACTGTGTCTACCTCACCTCATTTATATCCATTTAAATCTAGAGTTAGTTGATTTGCTTCAATGAATAATACAATTAACTAATGCAATTGAGAACAAAATTTCCTACTCTAGCCTTCCTAGAAGTTAGTTTTATTTACCAGTGTTAGCAGTTTTGTGGCCCAGATACACTTTAACAGTTAAAAATATCCAATTACTTCAGTGACTGTGATTTTACTTCTTAGTTTCATTCAATTATCATTGCCTCCACAATTTTTTTTTTCTCTCTCACTTTCCCTTCAAGACTTAATCTATCCAGAAAGTACTTTTGGAACTACTGACTTAGAGATCATACAGGCTATCAAATGTTAGGCTCATAATCAGGTTTTGTGTTCAGTGCTCAAAGGGGAAACAATAATTTGCTGCTATAAATAAATGCTAAATTAGGCATTCCTTTCTGCACATGAAACATATGTTTTTGTTCAGCTTGTAGACTGTTTGCAGAGATCAAATAATGAAATAACACCATTAGGAGAGTAAAACTAAATGTGATGTATTTTCTGTAGCTTGATTTTCATAGAATCATTTGAGCTGGAAGGGGACTTTGTAAGTTATCTAGTCCAACTTCCCTGCAATGAATAGGGACACTTACAGCTGGATCAGGTTGCTCAGAGCCCCATCCAGACTAACCTCCAGGGACAACAGGGTATCCACCACCTCTCTGGGTAACCTATTTCAGTGCCTCACTACCCTTGTCTTCCTTATATCCAATACAAATCTGCCTTATTTTAGCTTGAAACCATTTCCCT
>VXAB01013685.1:0-20267 GCA_013399175.1 Odontophorus gujanensis
CTTTTTAATTTTTTATTTTATTTAACCCCAGCCTCGGCTGCCTTGTTTCGAACGCGGGGGGAGGGTGGGCGGGTCGTGCTGTACGCTTATCGCGGAAGTTTGTCCACCGAGGGGATCCGTAGGAGGGGCCACGCTGGGTTGCTAGGCGACAGCGCACGCACAGCCGTCACTTCCGGTGCGCCTGTTTCACATCCGGGTCAGCGAGGCCCTGTGGCGGTGCCATGGAGCCGGGCGCGGAGCGGAAGGTGGAGCCCGGGGCCGCTAACGGCGGTTCCCCCCCCCCGCTCCGCGCCCCCCCCGCTCACTTCACGTCTTCCCGCAGAGGCAGCGCGAGGAGGCGGCCGATGGATCCGACATGTCGGGAGAGGACGATGAGGACTACGTGCCCTACGTGCCGGTGAAGCAGCGCAAGCAGCAGATGGTAACGGCGTAACGGGGTTGGGGGGCGCAGTACCGGTGCGACGCCTCTCACCCCGCGGTTCTCCTCCAGCTGCAGAAGCTGCTGCAGATGCGGCGGAAGGTGGTGTCGGAGGAGGAGCAGCGGGACAGCGGCAGCGAGCAGCGTGGGGACGAGGATGACATTCCTCTGGGGCCGCAGTCCAACATCAGCCTCCTGGACCAGCACCAGCACCTCAAGGAGAAGGCGGAGGGTAGGGCCGCTGGTGTGGGGAGGGGCTGTGCTGCGAGCGGTGGGGACTCTCACTTCTTGCCTACCTCTCCCCAGCCCGGAAGGAGTCAGCCAAGGAGAAGCAGCTGAAGGAGGAGGAGAAGATCCTGGAGAGTGTGGCAGAGGGCCGAGGTGAGCGCTGGCATCTCTGTGTCCTGTAGAGCTGTTGGGCAGCAGTACAACCTGGGACTGGAGAAGGAGATCGCAGTGCAGATCCTCGTTTAGCAGCCAGCTGCCTGACTTAACTGGGGCTGTGCAGCTGCAGGCCCCAGGCTCCAGCAGGCTGTCCCGGAGGTGCTGCTTATCTCGTCTTACTCTGCTGTCTGTAGGCATGGAGACCGAGAGCTAGCTCTGATGTTATTGGCTTTGTTTTTGCAGCTTTGATGTCAGTGAAGGAGATGGCAAAGGGCATTACATATGATGATCCAATTAAAACCAGGTGTGTTTCTCAATGTAGGGGTTGTTTTTCTCTAAATGTCACTTCCTTGCAGCTGGCAACAGCTGGAAGCCATACAGCTGGGTAGGAGGAGAAGTGCTGTGGGGTCTCTGGGTCATATACTTGCTTGGTTTCCTGTCTGCTTATTCCTCTGTGTAAAATGAAAGACTGTTGTGTTACTTTGGATGTTATTTCCCATGCAATAAGATTTATGTATTCATTTATGTAAAATTTGAAGGCTCGAGCTGAGTCTTTAGATCTTGAGGGAATCAAAGAGGATGAGAGTGGGAGAACCTAGGAAGTTTGAGACAGTGTCACAGAATTAACTAAGATGGGTCTAAATGATATTGGCATGTTTTACCCATTATCTCCAGGCTGTTGTTGTCTATTATGTTGAGGCTTCTCACTTGGACCCCGAGGAGGTGTTTGTTGTGTATGACTGGCTTGATTCTGCTCATGAGGTCACCTGTTTTCCTTTGTGGGATTTCAGAGCCCATCAGGGAGCTCTCCTCTTTTGCTAGGTCAGCTGGCTCTGAAGCCTCAGGACATTTTGCACTCTGAACTTCCTCTGTCACTTTCACAGCTGGAGAGCACCCCGTTACATCCTGGCCATGTCAGAGGCTCGGCACGATCGCGTGCGCAGGAAATACCACATCCTCGTGGAGGGGGAAGGGATCCCACCTCCTATCAAGAGCTTCAAGGAGATGAAGTTTCCAGCAGGTGGGACTGGGGACAGCTTTTTCTGGGGTGGACTTCAGTGAGTGAAGCTGCTGAATGTTCTGTTGGCAGGGTCACGGCTTAAGTTCACAATAGGGATTGTATCGGCTGGCTGCTGGCCTGAGGGTCATTTATCACCAGCAGAGGGCTGTGCCTGAAAAATGAGTTGGAGGGAAAGTAGGTTGTGAATATGAATGTCCTGTGTTCTCTAACAGCTATCCTGAGGGGCTTGAAGAAAAAAGGAATCCAACAGCCAACACCTATACAGATTCAAGGCATCCCCACAATGTGAGTGTTTTGTCCACGTCCCAGGGTAGAGGATGTTTCGCTGCTTCCAGCCCACCCAGCAGCACAAACTGCATGCTCCCCTCTAAGCCTTTTCACCCTGCTCAGATCTGGAGCTCTGAGCCCTCCTGTAACACTCTGCTCACTGTTGGCCTGTTTCTCTGACAGCCTCTCAGGAAGGGATATGATTGGCATTGCCTTCACTGGCTCTGGGAAGACTTTGGTGTTCACCCTTCCAGTTATCATGTTCTGCCTGGAACAGGAGAAGAGATTGCCATTTTCTAAGCGAGAGGGACCCTACGGACTGATCATCTGTCCCTCTGTGAGTTCTTGGGGCACAGTGAAGCATGGGAGGAAGCTTACTGTTGTTCAGTGACCATTTCAGGTGCTCATTGTGTGGGGAATTAATGTGTTTTTTTTCCTCTGCAGCGGGAGCTGGCCCGGCAGACCCATGGCATCATTGAGTACTACTGTCGCCTGCTGCAGGAGGACAGCCTGCCCCCGCTGCGCTGTGCCCTCTGCATTGGGGGAATGTCTGTTAAGGAGCAGATGGAGACTATCAAACAGTAAGACCTCGTGAGGAGGGTCGTTCAGGCTCTTTTTATTTCTAGCAGGGGACTGAGGGGTGGCATCCTAACTGGATGGCTTTGGGGGGTGTGGGGGTGAAGGTGATGTGCTAGTTGGATGTTAGCAGCCCACAGCATGAGCTCTGTAAGCCATTCTGTATGTGTTCCGTGCGGGGAGAAATCTGAGTGCATGACTGCTCCTTCTCTCATCCCACAGTGGTGTGCACATGATGGTAGCAACCCCTGGCCGCCTCATGGACCTGCTGCAGAAGAAGATGGTGAGCCTGGACATCTGCCGTTACTTGGCCTTGGATGAGGCTGACAGGATGATTGATATGGGCTTTGAGGGGGACATCCGCACCATCTTCTCCTACTTCAAGGTAATATGCTGAGAAGACGTGAGCACTGTTTAGCTCAATCCCTGCACCCACCTTTGGCTGAGCACTAAATCCTTGCCCCTGCTTTGCTCCCATGCAGGGTCAGCGACAGACCCTTCTCTTCAGTGCAACAATGCCTAAGAAGATCCAGAACTTCGCTAAGAGTGCTCTGGTGAAGCCCATCACCATTAATGTTGGGCGAGCAGGTGCTGCCAGCCTGGATGTTGTGCAGGTGAGGAACTTGGGAACTCCCCCATGCCACGTGGAAGGCCAGAATGGTTTGTGAGAACAACCAGTACCTCCCCCACAGGGACAGATGTGCTTGGTCCTCCTTCCCAGTGGGTCGTGGGATAACACACAGTGCTAGTTTCTTTGTCGTCTGTTTGAACCTTCTTTGTGCTTCTTCCTAGGAAGTGGAGTATGTGAAAGAGGAGGCCAAGATGGTGTACCTCCTTGAGTGCCTGCAGAAGACCCCACCACCAGTGAGTAAATGTGTTCTCACTGCTCCCACAGTACATCTGGGGGCAGAACTGGAGCTCTGTAGCACAACTGTAGAGATGGCAGTGGGGTTGCAGTGTGATGCTGCTGGGCTCTGCCCTGTGCTGGGGTAGGTGAAGGAAGGAACTGTTCTGTGTACGTACGAGTCCTGGGCACAGAGCTATTGTGACCCTGTTCAGCAGGAGGAAGTGGGTTTCTCTGGGGATTGTGCTCTTTGTCAGCACACAGAAAAGCCACTCTTATATGATGTGTGTTGTGGCAGGTGCTGATCTTTGCGGAGAAGAAGGCAGACGTTGATGCGATCCACGAGTACCTTCTGCTCAAGGGTGTGGAAGCTGTGGCCATCCATGGAGGCAAAGGTCTGTGAGGGTACTGGGGAGACATGGCCTAAGTGTGTCCCTGACTGATCCCACTCCTTCCAGCACGGTGTGTGAGCGTGGGAGGTCCCAACACATAGCTGTTTGTCACAGTGTGAGGATGAACTGGGGCAGGGTCAGCACCTCTGGGATTGAATGCAGCCTTACTTATTATCATGGCGAATGTAAACACCATACAGCTCCTTACAGGGCTTATGAATCCCTCTGCTGCTTGATCCGGGGAAATGATATGTAGGTTTTCACACAGGAGGAGCCCAGGCTGTGTAACGCTCAGCTTTAAGGCTGTAGTGGTTGCTGCAAGAGGTAGGACTGGGAGCTCTGACCCTGCTCATCTTCTGTGCTGGATATTTACAGATCAGGAGGAACGGACAAAAGCCATTGAGGCCTTCCGAGATGGGAAGAAAGATGTTCTGGTTGCCACTGATGTTGCTTCTAAGGGCTTGGACTTCCCGGCCATCCAGCACGTCATCAACTACGACATGCCAGAGGAGATTGAGAACTACGGTGGGGAGCGGGCCCAGTGGAACCACCAAGGGAGCATAGCTGGGGGGCCACAAGCCACGAGGGCTGTGCAGCCATCCTGGTGGTCACTGGGACAGGGGTGTCATGTTGCATTCACCCAGGTCTGATGCTGTCTGTTTCCTTGCAGTTCACCGTATCGGGCGTACAGGTCGCTCGGGCAACACTGGTATTGCCACCACCTTCATCAACAAAGCCTGTGGTGAGAAACAGTGTGGGATGGGGGGAGCTTGTGGGGTGGGCTGCAGCTATGTGATGCAGCTGGGCAAAGAGCTGCTTCTGCTTGGGTGAGGGTGGTGTTCCCATGCAAGCAGGGATAAGTGATTATAGCTCACAAAGAGGAGGTGGTGACGTGGGGCATTGTCACCCACCTGGGTGCTGGCCTCAGGGTCCTGCACATCATCCTTTGCCACTCTTGTGTTGGCTCTTGCTAGGCCTGTGTCTGATCTGCATCTCTGCCCCTAGATGAGTCAGTGCTCATGGACTTGAAGGCTCTGCTCCTGGAAGCAAAGCAGAAGGTGCCCCCTGTGCTCCAGGTGCTGCACTGTGGGGATGAGACCATGCTGGACATTGGAGGTGAGAGAACCTGAGCTGGGACAGGGAGCTTCTGTGGGGCTGTTGGAGTGACGTGGGTTGCAGACAGGATCCCAGCTGCCATCGCTCTGGGCTCATGGGGTGGCTCCTGCTCCCTGCCTGCTGGGTGCCTGCTTTGTCACCTGTCCTGGCACGTTTATAGCTCAATCTGATCTTCTTCCTCCCATTGCAGGTGAGCGGGGCTGTGCCTTCTGTGGTGGCCTGGGCCATCGCATCACTGACTGTCCTAAGCTGGAGGCCATGCAGACCAAACAAGTCAGCAATATCGGCCGCAAGGACTACCTAGCCCACAGCTCTATGGACTTCTAGCCTGGAGATTGTGCTGGGCAGATTCTTTCCTGCACAGGCCAGGAGAGGAGCTTGGGGCAGGCTGGCTGCTTCCCTTTGACCTGGGGCTCACATTGTGGAACCCAGACCAATTCTGTAACAGAGGACTCTTCTGCACGTCTGTGGCCTGTTTTTTGGGGACTGTCAAGAGCTCAGCCTGCCTGAGCTCCTGCCCTAGATGGAAACGCGTGGAGCTGTGCAGCAGCAGCATAATACATCAGCGTCACACTGCTGTGAGGTGTTGGGCAGGCAAGTAGGGGTGGGGGGGAATCTCCAGGTGCAGTGATGACCACCTGCCTAGGGACTTCTGTCCATCCCCTCCAAAGCCCCACAGTCTCCTCACTTTGATCTGAGCATCCTCAGCTGTTAACATTAGCAGTGCTCTGGTGCAGCCAGGGCTAAGCCAGGCACACCACGCTAATGTTAGGTGCTCCCCTGAGAGCTTCCTGTGCTCTCGTAGCATGCGTTCTGCCCCACTGCCCCGCTGCAAGGGGTGGGCGGACGGGCACCTCCTATGGCCCGGCCTTTGCCTCTCATCCCACACACCAAAAAGGGGAAGTCTCAGAGAGAAGGAAGTCTGCCCCATGCAGTTACTTCGACTGCAGCAGTCACATTTCTGTGCTGCCAGCAGTCCAAGCCCCAGAGTCTTGCGCTGGCTGCTGGGACTGTGCTGGGCCCATGGAGAAACCGGTGAAGGATGGCATCCTCTATGTACAGCACTGCAAATTTGGAAAGGTAAAAGGCAGAGGGTGGGTTTGTGGCTGGATATGGGGTATGTGCTGCTGGCGTGCTGCTTCGCGTGGACCTGAGTGCCCCAGCACCTGGGAAGGGGGTGAGCAGAGCTGGACCCCTTTGGGGTCCAGTTTTAGTGGCGGTGCCCTCCTGTGGCCACGGGGAGGCATCCATGCAAACAGCAGTCAGCTCGTGCTCAGCCCTGCGGGCCGTGTCCTTGCTCGGTCATTGCGTGGTGTGCAATGGAACAATAAAGGTGTTTTACTGAGACACAGCTCTGTGTGTGAGCAGGGCAGCAGGTGAGCTGCTGCACTGAACCTGGTCCTGGGGCAGTGCCATGGGAGAAGCGATGAGCCGGTGTGCTGGGCTCTATGAGCACATTGTGGGTGACATCATGGCTGCTCCTGATGCTGGGTGTTCACAGATGGGCTCCTTCCAACCCTCTCGGGGTGTGCAGTGTTCTGTGCTCACTGTGTGTGCGGGGCTACCCATGGCGTGCTAACGAAACTGCTCCCAGCTCCGTGCTCCACGAGAGCCAAGTCCGAGAGCTGAAGCATGCAGCCCCCACGTGCATGGGATCAGTGCCCTGCTATGGGGGAGGCCTATGGGTATTTTGGGTGTTCTGCCGCATCTGTTTTCCAGGGCGGAGGCTCTGCTGTGCACTAGAGGTGTGTGGGGGCTCGCAGCCCCTCCATCTCGTGATGGGTTGGGAAGGGGCTGGTGCTGCAGAGCCTCCCCTGGGAGGAAGTAGGCTGCAAGCTGCAGGGCCTGGCTGTGTGCAGCAGATGTGAGCTGCCAGCAGGAGCCCAGCAGCTCAAAATGGCTTTCATTTGCATGACGGTCCAGCATCAGAACAGCTTTCTGAGCCCTCTCACAGTGCACAGCCTCACGGAGGCTGTGGTCAGAGACCCCTGCACTCCCATTCCCAAGCCGCGTGGACGTGGCAGTCACCTTTTCTCCATATCCATGCCCTTTCTCCACTCCAGCGGACCTGGAGGAAGATGCGAGCGCAGCTCTTCGCTGCCAGCCCCTCTGGCGTGGCCCGCATGGAGAAGTTTGATGCACGGGATGATGGCTCAGCACCTGACATCTCATCCCTGCGGCGCTGTGCACGCCGCGTCATCCGCCTGTCCGACTGCATCTCCATCGGCCCTGCGGGCACTGAGAGCTGCCCCAAAGCCACTGCTGCCTTCTACCTCACCACCACGGAGAAGAGCTACGTGCTGGCAGCTGAGCAGCGGGATGAGTGGATCAAGCAGCTCTGCCAGCTGGCCTTTCAGGTACCCCCTGCATCCTCCTGCTGCTCCAGGCCAGGAGGATGAGGGTGCTGCGGGGGGGCCGTGCTCACCATCCTCTGTTACAGGGCAAAAAGGAAGCAGCACAGAGTAGTGGCACCGAGCTGCAGCCCATCCCTATGGAGGAGAACTGCCTCTACTCCTCGTGGCAGGATCGTATGTGGTGCAGTGGGGCTGGGGGGTCTTCCTGCTGAGTGTGCAGCAGGGCTGAGCCTGGCCTTGCTCTGCTCCCACAGTGACAGAGTTCCCAGTGCTGGTGCTGCGGACAGAAGCCTCTGCCCGCTGTGAGCTGCAGGGGCGCTACGTGCTGGCAGCCCTGGCCCAGAGCCTGACACTGAAGGATGCGCAGTCCCAGCAGCCCCTGCTCACCTGGCCCTACCCGTTCCTCCGCAAATTTGGCCAAGATCAGGTAGGTGCACCCTCCCCAGGGCCTCCACCTGCCTGTGGCAGGTACCAGCCCCTCACCCTGCCCTCTGCCCCAACAGAACATCTTCTCCTTTGAGGCCGGGCGCCGTAGCGACTCGGGCGAGGGCACCTTCACCTTCAGCACCCCACGAGCCCGGGAGCTGTGCCGGGCCGTGGCTGCCGCCATCGCCTCCCAGCAGCAGGGCCAGGAGGGGCCCCAGTCGTCAGCCCAAAGCCCCCATAACCAACACTGGGGGGCAGAGGATGAAGACCCCCAGCACAGCCCGGTGCTGGGGAGGCCGCAGACGGGCTTACACTCGGCCCCACATCCCTCACCCAACCTTCCCCGCTTCCCCCGTGCGGAGCCAGAGCCTGCCGCCCCTATAGTGTATGCCTCCATCGCACGGGGCCAGCAGCCTCACTTGGGGCCGTGCCCTGGGCAGCCGCTCCCCGAGCATCTCTATGAGAACATCTTCAGCGCCCAGCCCAGGCCTCCGGCGGAGGAGGAAGAAGAGGAGGAGGAAGGGCGCTGGGAGCTGGGCTGTCGCCAGGCTCCTGAGGGCCACAGCAACGAGGCCACCGTGCCCTACCCCGCCCGCAGCGGACAGCGCTGGGGCCCGGGGAGAAGCGGCGGAGGAGAGGAGGAGCACCCCGGACCTAAACCTCAGCGCACCCTCCGGGCCAAACTGGTGCGGCTGCTGAGCCGGGACGGCCCCGGTGCGCGGGAGTGGTCGTGAGCGGAATAAAGGCCCGGCCCGGCCCGGCCCGGCCTGCGGGACCGCGCCCGGCCGCCAGAGGGCGCCCTAACACCCTCCGCCATTGGTGTAACCGAGCGGCGGCCCCGCCCCGCCCCGCTCCTCTATAAGCTCGCGCCGGTCGGGGAGGGGGCGGTGCCCGAGTTCGAGTCCCGCAGCCGCCTGCTCCGCTCGCCCGTTGCGGCGCGACCCGCTCGGCCCCGTCCCGCCGCGGGTGGGTGAGTGCGGGCGGGACCGCTGCGTGCGGGGAGAAGCGGGGACCGGGTCTGAGCCCTGGGTCCTGGGGGGGGGAGGCAATTGCTTGGAACGGGGGAAAGGAGGCTGTGCGGGGCGGGTGGGGCTGGCTGGGGTAAGTGCCCCCCCTCCCCCCCCCCCTTCCTCGTGGGGCAGGGCTGGGGCGGGGGTCGGGGCGTGGCTGTGCCCCGCAGGACGCGGTGAGCCCACGGGACGTGGCTCTGACCATCCTTTGATAGAGGGCACGACCCCCGTAGGAGGGGGGATGCTATCTCGCCCAGCCCTTTCACCCTCCAGCTGCCGCCAGGCCCAGTGCTGCCGCAGCCCCCGGAGCAGGGAGCCCCGTCGGGGCTGTGCGGCCGCTCCATGCTGGGGAATGTCTGACACGCAGCCTGCACCCAGCGAGCGGGGAGCAGCGGGTGTCAGCTTACACGCCTTATATAGCCCGGGCCGAGCTGGGGGGAGCGGGGGCACTCCGGGCTCCGGCCTTGCAGCTTCTCTGTCCCGTCGGGGCGCGGGGAGATGCTACAGAGCCGGGCCTGTGCCCGCCACGTAGGGCTCGGAAGGTCCCCGCGGTTCCCCTTAGGCGGGGTACAGTCCCATGCCTGGGCCGGCTGACAGCTGTCAATGTGAGCACGGGGCATCCATCCCTGCTGCCCAGAGCCCTGTGGGGATGGGCTCACGCCCAGGTACAGCTGCTCAACCAGCTGCTGCTGCTCCAGCCCAGCTGCTATGCCAGGCAGCTCTGGTGGCAGTGTGCTGTGCTGCTGTGCTGCTCGCCCAGCAAAGTGCCTGTGGCTGCCATCCCTCCGTGCCGCTGCCTCTCCGCAGCCTGGAAGAGCTCCTAGCAGCTTGAGGTTCTGTAATGCAGTGCTGCAAGGCAGAGCCCATCCCAGGTTTGGGATGGCTGAGTCGCTCTGCGTGCATCACTCCGGCCTCTTGGCTCCAACACCCCTTAGGAGATGCTGATGGATGTGGGGTNGGCCGCCGCTCCGAGAGCATCTCTATGAGAACATCTTCAGCGCCCAGCCCAGGCCTCCGGCGGAGGAGGAAGAAGAGGAGGAGGAAGGGCGCTGGGAGCTGGGCTGTCGCCAGGCTCCTGAGGGCCACAGCAACGAGGCCACCGTGCCCTACCCCGCCCGCAGCGGACAGCGCTGGGGCCCGGGGAGAAGCGGCGGAGGAGAGGAGGAGCACCCCGGACCTAAACCTCAGCGCACCCTCCGGGCCAAACTGGTGCGGCTGCTGAGCCGGGACGGCCCCGGTGCGCGGGAGTGGTCGTGAGCGGAATAAAGGCCCGGCCCGGCCCGGCCNCCAGCAAAGTGCCTGTGGCTGCCATCCCTCCGTGCCGCTGCCTCTCCGCAGCCTGGAAGAGCTCCTAGCAGCTTGAGGTTCTGTAATGCAGTGCTGCAAGGCAGAGCCCATCCCAGGTTTGGGATGGCTGAGTCGCTCTGCGTGCATCACTCCGGCCTCTTGGCTCCAACACCCCTTAGGAGATGCTGATGGATGTGGGGTGCGTCCCTAACCACGCTGTAGGATGGTCAGGGTGGAGCTCCTGCTGGCAATGTGACCTGTTTCCTCCTGCCCAGTCCTGCTGGGCCCCCTCCTCACCCGCTCTTCACGTCGTTCCCATGCAGCATAACACCAGGATCACACCCTCTTCCATTTTGCAGAGATGGGCGAGATGGAGTCCTATAAGGTGATGCTGAACGGGCCGGCGCCCTGGGGGTTCCGGCTGCAGGGAGGGAAGGACTTCAGCATGCCACTCTCCATCTCCAGGGTAAGAGATGCTGAGAACCAGTATAGCCCACCCTCCTCCTGTCTGTGGGTGGGAGGCTGCAGCTGCGTCCAAAAGGCTGAGGCAGAGCTGTACAGGGGATGTGAGTGAGCTGGGCCTTGAAGCGCTGGTTCTCGCTTTGCTCAGCCCCCTTAGAGCCACCCCAGCACCTTATCAGCTCTGGTTTGTCTGGGGGGGAGTGTGTGCTGGGGGTGTTCCGGGCAGGGAACTGCAGCAGCGATGTGAAATGCTGTGCAGACTCCACGGTGTCATGGTGCGGTGCGAGGCAGGGGGGCCTCTTCCGGAGCCAATCCTATGTGGGGGCAGCTCTCTGTGTGTGTGAGCTGTGGGAAAGGTCTGGTCTGTACCGTGATACCAGGCTCAGCATCTCAGGGCCAGCTTTGTGCAGGCACTCGGCCTGAGACTGCACTGCCACTGGTCCTGGGGCAGGTCCCATCCATAAAACCAGCCCGGTTCTGGAGCAGGGATGTGCACAAGATGTGCTGCCAGCTGCTTACATCTGGGGCACCCAATGGGAGCTTCTGGTGTGATGCTTACCCAGATTGGGGCTGTCTCTGGGGTTGGTGTGGCTCCCCGTCCTTGGGTGGCCTGCTCTGCGGGTGCTCACAGCAGCTCCAGCTGCAGAATTGCCTTATAAGCCTTGGAATGTGTCTGCACCGCCTGTGCTGCTGACGCTGGGGCAGCTGGCACAGGGCTGTGGCTCTGAGCACAGCACTGGGCACAGGGTGGGGCCTGCCCCCTGCGCTGTGTGCCCATCACAGGTCACAGGTCCCTGCAGCACCCACCCCAGGGGCACTGTGCGAGGCCGGAGTCACCCACGCCGCTGCCCTGGGCCGACCAATCTTTGCAGAGAACTGAGACGGCTTCAGCAAGTTTATTCTCTAAAAAATGTTTCTCTTGGCTGCAAGCCAGGGCTTAACAAAGGGTCTGATCAGACGGAGGAGCCTCCGAGGGCCCAGGGCTGGGGCCTCACAGAGCAGTAACAACGTGCATACAGGCCAGCCCTGCTGCAGGGCCTGGGGGGATGCTGCCGGCAGGGCAGGGCTCTGCAGGGTCCCAGCACCTCGGCTGCACAGTGCCAGGGAGGATGCTCCTTTGTGCCCGACTCACTTTGCTGCCGGGTTTGGAGCTCTGGATGGAGGTGTCCGGCCGTGGTGGCACTCTGAGGTGTGAGGACAAAGGCACAGCTGGGCGGGGAGGTGAGGAAGGAAACTGTGGCTGGTGGGGCCAGGCAGGAGCCTCAGCCCACGGTGCAGGAAATGGGAAGGCTGGAGCAGGGATCCGTTGAGCTGGCACCTGCTTTCCTGGGTTTTCCTGGTGAGCCTGGGTGCGGCGGCGTGACGCAGCCTGCCGTGCTCCCCCTTGCCCAGGCAGCCATGCAAAAACCTCTCCCTGCTCCCACTGCTGCCTCTGAACCCATTCTGCTTCCCAGCCCCGGGGGCAGCAAGCTGGGGCTTGCAGGAGTGGCCGGGAGCCGTCCAGAACTGCCTGCTGCCTCCAGCATCCTCCTGTGCCGGGTAGCATCAGGGGTACTGCAAGGGAGGCTGTGTCCCTTTGGGAGTGGCAGTGGAGCTAGGGTACCTGGTGCTGTGCTCAGAGTGGGCTGGGCTCTGCACATGGGTGAGGAGGACCGTGATGCTCGGCAGCAGGGATTTTCCAGCCCTCTGACAGTGCTGGGAATCTGGCTCGCTCCTTTTATGTTCATGTCGAACAGGGCTTGAGGAAATACTTGGTCTGAATCCAAACGCCTCGAGTTCTTCTGTGCTGGAGGAGCAGGAATGGCTGCGGCCTGCCCACGTCTGTCTGTCTGAGTGTATGTCTGTCTGTCAGTACCTGAGAGCTGTGTGCAGTGCTCCTGGGGCTGGGACCCTTCTCATTGCCAGCGGAAGTGGGGGGCATCCAGGGGTGATCCAGGCATATCCCAGCCCTATTGCTGAGCTGTGCTAAGGAAACAGGACGAGAGATGACCCAACTGGGGGATGTAGGGGCCTCCCCCAGCCCTGGTGAAGGCTGGGAGCATGCCTGTGGTTTGCAGCCCGTGGGGTGAGCTGTGGGCTGCATGACGGGCCCTGACTCACCCTGCTCACTTCCTGCCCCGGGACCTTGGGGCCGGCTCCATGACCTCCTGCTGCAGCTGAGCCAGCACGGCCTCTGCTGCTGGGCATCACCTCAGAACACCTGGGCTGTCCCTGGGTTGCTGGCATGTCTCCTAGCAGTGCTGTGCTGCAGCATAGTGCCTGGGGCAGGGCTCAGCTGCTACAGGGAGAGAGAGGCTCTCTGGGATAACAAACTGGGGAACACAGTGGGCTCTGCAGGTCTCTGCGTCAGGCCCAGTGTGTTCAGACTGTGGTGGCAGCGTGCTGTGGGAGCTGTCCTGTAACGGGGTTAGGAGCTGTAAGGGGTGCTCCCAGCGGCCCTCTCTGTGGCTCTCAGGGGCACAAGATCATCTCTCCATTTACTGCTGCTTTCCCTGACACTCTCTGTCTGTCCTGCAGCTGACTCCAGGTGGGAAGGCCGCCCAGGCTGGCGTGGGAGTGGGCGACTGGGTGCTGTACATTGATGGGGAGAGCACCAGCGCCATGACACACATCGAGGCCCAGAACAGGATCCGTGCCTGCGGGGACAGGCTCTGCCTCACCCTGAGCAGGTAGGATGTGTGGATCCCTAAAGCTTATGGTGCTGGTGCAGCTGGAGTGAAGCTGCGGCCCTGTACCCGTGGCCACCCTGAGACTGGCAGCCCTGCTGCTGTGAGGCAGCATCGTGCAGCTCCTACAGCCCCAGCTGGATCTGAGGGCTCTGCACGGCTGGATGGGGCTCATCCCGTCTGTAGCAACCCCGGCTTTAAGCCATCACCTCTGACTATGGGGTAGTGCTGCCTGGCTGCAGCTCCTTGGTGTCAGCATCCCAGCCAGAATGGATGCTGAGCATTATGCAGCATCTGCCTCACTGTGTCCTCTCTTGCAGAGCTCAGAACCACCTGGGGAAGCCACAGAAGGTAGGTGTTGCTCCAGCACGGCTGGCAGCTGCTGAGCCCTGGGCTGGGGGTGGGAAAGTCTCTGAGCTTATCTGGAGGAGTGGACTTTGCTCCTGGGGCCCAAGGGCTTCTTGGGGACCGGGGTGTGTTTGGAAGGCTGGCAAACTCCCTGCATGTACGGCAGCTGCAGCACAGCCTTTGGGCCCCACGTTCACGAGTGCTGGAGCGAGGGGAGGCAAGGCTGGGGCAGTGGCTCCTGGACAGAAGCCACTTGCATGCTTTCTGCTTGTGCCTTGGGATGGTTTTGAGCAGCGTGAGTGCATGCAGAGCCCCCCCACGGGGCACTTACTAATCCTCAGGCTGAGTTCGCAGCCTGCTGTCCCTGGGCTGGATGCCCTGCAGAGAGGGGATCTGGCTGGCAGAGCCCCACGTGCTGTCCGTGTCCACGTGTCACTGTGGGGCTCTGCGGGCAAGAATGGATCCAGCTTTCCCACCTGGCTGCCTGCTGTGCTGCCTGGCCCAGGGCTGCCCCTTGCATGCTGCTTGATGTGCGAGCCCGTGTCTGTGTGTTTTGTCTCGCTCAGGACTCACTCCCCTGCTCTGAGCCCCCGAAATATAACTTCGCTCCCAGCACCGCCCTCAACAAAACAGCTCGGCCCTTCGGGGCCGGCTCGCCTCCGGACCCGCGGCCCGGGCTGGTGACGAAACCTGTGACGTACGTGCCCCTGGCGCCTGCCTGTACCCCCCAGCACAATGGGTATGTTGCTGTCCATCCTGCTCCCCAAGAGTATCAGGGAGCCCGCTGCCCGGCCCTGCTGCACCTTGCATGCCAGGCATCTGTGGGTGGGAGTGGGCAATGGTGTCTGTGCTGAGGTGCTGAGACTGGACAACAGGACTGTCACATGTCACACATGCCTCCTCCTTGCTTGGGGCTGTGTCCTCCTGCACCAGCCTTTGGGGAGCCCTGGAGGGCATGGCACAGCATCTGGAGCAGCTGCTAACTGTGCCAACCCTGCAACGAGGGACAGGAAGGCTGTGGCTGCTATCAGCAGCAGCACCAGCCCAGGGCCATTGCACGAGGATGAGCTGGGCAAAGGGAAGCCACAGAGCCCTGCGCCAACCCTGAACCCTATATGGAGGTTCCAGTCTGCACACTGTGTGCTCTGCTGCTGTGTGCCCAGCCTGCTGCTGCTCCTGGCCACAGTATCCTGGAGTTGGTCAGTGGGGGATGTGGCCCTGGCTGTTCTCTGCACCCAGGCCTGTTGTGGGGGATGAGGATGGCATGATCTGGTCTGTCGGTGACCGCCCATTGTGCTCCCAGCCCTGGGTGAGATGGGCATGCGTCACAGGCACAGGGGGAGTGGTGCAGGCTGTAGGTGAGCTCTGGAAACTTCGTGGGTTCTGTGGGTCTAATTTCACTTTCCTTCTCTTTCTTCTTCTCTCCCTTTCTCTTTCCCTCTCTCCTACAGGTGCAGAGCCTTGACAAGTCAGTAAGCCTTTTGCCTGCTCTCTCTAGCCTTCCTGCATGCCTCTTGCCCTGTTAAGTGACCCGCTGGTGCCTTGTTCTCCTGGGGCAGAGTTAGTCCAGGGGCTCATTGTCCCCGAGCTGACAGCTCCTGGCTGCAAGCTGTCCTTAGCATGAAGTGTGAGTGCTGCCTAGTGCTACTGACTGCAAGGGCGTCAGGGTGTCCTTGCACCAGGTCCCTCTCCAGCACAAGAAAGGCTGTGCTGTGCATTCTGCCATGGGCATCATTGGTGATTACTGAGCACCATGCAACTCCTGTGTGTGTGATTTGGATCTTGGCTTATCCTTGCCCCATTCTCTCTCCTCCTGGCCTTTAGTGCTGGCCTCAAACTGCAGAGGTGGGAAATCTGTCCTGAGAAGACGCCCTTAATGGCCCCTTCCTTTGCTGATGATGTAGGGTGGGGAGGAGGGCACTGTGTGATGTGTCAAACATGTGCTGTCGTGCCACTAATGTAAGCTTGAAGAGATGTGGGATGGCCCCAGGGGGATGCTGCAGGGATCCCTGTGGGTCTGTGGGGCAGCAGTGTGTGCCAGTCCCTGTGCCACTGTGCAGGGGCAGGATGGTGCCAGCTGAGTGCCTGCCCCTGTTGCTCGCAGGAAACCACAGGAGCACCCCAGTTCCCCCAAATATGACCCCAGCAAGTTGCATCTGATCGAGGACTCTGAGGACTGGCAGCCCCGCAACACCAGCACCCAGTCCCGCTCCTTCCTCAAACTGGCCCAGCTGACAGGCACAGACAGCTGTAAGTCCCTGCGGGTCTGGGGCTGCCTGCGGGTGCTTGGAACCAACCTGGCTGCAGGGCAAGGTGACACGATGTTCTGACTGCACTGGCCCTGTGTGTGGCATAGGTCATGCGGGGACACAGCGGTGCCCAGGGTGCTGGTTTGGGGGAAGCAGGGAGGGGTGCCCACTGTTCATCCCCTTGTGGTGTGTGGGGCCATGCTGCTGCCGACTGACTCTGTCTCCTCCTTTCTCCCCGCTTCACTCAGTTGAGGACCACGAGGACGAGCTGGTTAGGAAGCCCAGGTAAGGGGCAGCACAGGGTGCAGCATGGCTCCTGGCTATGGGCTGCGGGACTGGGGCTTGAGCCCCCCCAGCTGTTGGCCTCTCATTCGTGGCTGGTGGCAAGTGCAGCTCCTGTCCTCTGCTGTCCTGTCACTTCCAACTCCTTGTCTCTGTCTGTCCTTTTCCCTTTCTCCAGAGCTGAGGTGGTCACGGAGCTGCAGCACCCACACTGCTCTCGCCTCTGTGAAGGGCACTGCCAGCACTGTGCCACAGCTGTGACCATCCTGTTACGAGGGTCCTGCCAGGCACTGTGCTGCCACTGTCCCCAGCAGGACCCTGGGCACTGCTGGCACTGGGGAGGCTGAGCTGCAGATGCAGTGGGTTTGGTGGGGCCCGCTGGCACTGGTATGGCCTGACTGCTGCTGTTGGGAGGTACTGGGCTTTATCTGGACCTTGGGTACAAGGTGCGGTGAATGTGGTGGGGAGCTGGACTGGGGCGAGTGCTGTTGGCATCACTGTGGGGCTGGAGATGAGCCATGGGGGATGCTCCTTGCTGCGTGCTGGTGATTTACCCTTGTGCCGCCATTTTCTTGCTGCTACAGGGGTCCCCGTGTGTCATTTTGGGGTACAGAGGAGGAGTGGTGAGTGCTGGGCCATTACAGGGGTTGCTGCAGGTTCTGCCCCATGCTGGCAGCTGAGCATGGTCAGAGTCAGGTCAGTTCTGGCTGAGTGCCTGACCCTACTGCTCACAGGCAGTCCATGCACCCCCCTGGCACCCCTGCGTGTGACCCGGGCAAGCTGCGTCTGGTGGAGGACGCTGAGGACTGGCAGCCCCGCACCGGCACCTCCCAGTCCCGCTCCTTCCGTAAACTGGCCCGGCTGACGGGCACTGATGGCCGTAAGTCCCCGGAGCCGCCTGTGGTTGTGGGTCGAGGTGGCCCCAGGCTGTGCCGTGGTGGCCCCGTGTTATCCCTGCGTTTGGTGCAGGCCTTGTGTGGGGCTGTGGGGGCCCTGAGTGTGCTGCGGGCTGTGTGTGGGCACATGGGATATGGGGGAAGTGGGGAGGGGTGCCTGGTGTTCGTCCCTTTGTGGTGTGTGGGGCCGTGCTGCCGCCGACTGACTGTTTTCTTTCTCCCCACTGCACTCAGTTGAGGACCGTGAGAACGAGCTGGTTAGGAAGCCCAGGTAAGGGGTGGGCAGTGGCTGTGCTCTGCTGTCCTGTCCTGTCACCTCCTGCTCTCTGTCCCTCTCCATCCTTTCCTTCTCTCCAGAGCTGAGGTGGTTGCAGAGCTGCAGCACTGTGCTCACCACCTCTGTGTTGCACCACAGCTTTGGCCATCTCACCGTGATGGTCCTTCCCCGGGTACTGCAGTGCCTATGTTACCAGGCAGTGTGGCCTGATGTGGGGCTGTCCCCAACAGGATCCGGGGCTCTGCTGTGCTGGGGAGGCTGAGCTGCACCACAGCATCCCAGATGTGACACGTCCCTGGGGTCTGGTGGCACTGGCAGAGCCTGACTGTGGGTGTTGGGAGATGTGTGGCAGCACTGGAAGCGCAACCCATGGGGTTTGTGGTGGCTCTTGTGGACCAAGTGCTGCTGGCATCTTTTCTGGGCTCAGAGATCAGTGGGACTGAGCATAAGCGATGAGGAATGCCATGTGCCTGCGATTTACCGTTGTGCCGCCATTTTCTTGCATGCAGAGATGCCCGCGGGTCATTCTGTGGTACAGAGGAGCAGTGGTGAGTGCTGGGCTGTGGCAGAGGTCGGTGTGCATTGGGCAGCACCGGGGTCAGGTCAGCGCCCACTGAGCTCCTGCCCATCACTCACAGGCAGCCCCCACAGCGCGTGGAGCCCCCTCCCACCCCCGGGTGTGACCCGGGCAAGCTGCGGCTGATGGAGGATGCTGAGGACTGGCAGCCCCGCACCGGCACCTCCCAGTCCCGCTCCTTCCGCAAACTGGCCCGGCTGACGGGCACTGATGGCCGTAAGTCCCTGTGGGTGTGGGGCTGCCTGGAGCCAGCTGTGGTTGCGGGTTGAGTGGATGCCAGGCTGTGGCTGTGGTGGCCCCGTGTTATCTCTGCTTGCTGTGTGGGTCCGTGGAAGCCCTGAGTGCACTGTGGGCTGTGTGTGGACATAGAGTGGTGTTGAGGTGCTGGTTTGGGGGAAGTGGGGAGGGGTGCACGGTGTTCGTCCCTTTGCACTGTATATGGCCATGCTGCCACCAATTGACTGTCCCCTCCTTTCTCTCCGCTGCACTCAGTTGAGGACCACGAGGATGAGCTGATTAGGAAGCCCAGGTAAGGGGTGGGCAGTGGCTGTGCCCTGCTGTCCTGTCCTGTCACCTCCTGCTCTCTGTCCCTCTCTGTCCTTTCCCTCTCTCCAGAGCTGAGGTGGTTACGGAGCTGCAGCACCTGCACTGCACTCACCTCTGTGATGGGCACCGCCAGCCCTGGGCCACAGCTGTGACCGTCTCATTATGAGGGTCCTGCCTGGGCACCACATTGGTACTGTCCCCTGCCGCTGTGCCCTGATGCTGGGCTGTCCCCAGTCTGGGCACCCCTGGACACTGCTGGCACTAGGGCAGCCACACTACACCAGACACAACACGTTGGTGGGGTTTGTTGGCGTTGGTAAAGCCAGGGCAGCACTGGGACCTCGTGCGTGGGAGCCTGTGGGGTTTTGTGGGGGCTGATGTGGGGCAAGTGTTGCCAGCATCTTGACTGGGGTCAGGCTCCCATGGAGCTGGGGGTCAGCCCTGCAGAGCTCCACACTGTATGCCAGTGATTTACCGTTGCGCCGCCATTTTCTTGCATGCAGAGATGCCCGCGGATCGTTCTGTGGTACAGAGGAGCAGTGGTGAGTGCTGGGCCCTCGGGTTGTGTTGCTCCATGCCGTTGGGTGGGCAGTGCAGGATCAGGTCGGTGCCAGCTGAGCTCCTGCCCCTGTTGCTCACAGGCAGCCCCCACCCCATGTGGAGCCCCCTCCCACCCCAGCGTGTGACCCGGGCAAGCTGCGGCTGTTTGAGGACGCTGAGGACTGGCAGCCCCGCACCGGCACCTCCCAGTCCCGCTCCTTCCGCAAACTGGCCCGGCTGACGGGCACTGATGGCCGTAAGTCGCCGCGGGTGTCTGGAGGTGGCCCTGGCTGTGGGTTGTGGTGGCACCGGGTAGTGGCCATGGTAGCCCCATCTTGTTCCTGCGTTTGCTATTCCTGGGCCATGGTGGTGCCTGGGGCACTGGTTTTAGGGTTGAGAGGGAGTGGGTGCCAGGTCCTCCTTCCTTCTTGCTGTGTGGGACCATGCTGCTGCTGACTGACTCTGTCTCCTCGTTTCTCCCTGCTGTGCTCAGTGGAAGATGTGTTTGTTAAGAATCCCAGGTAAGGGAGCGTGAGGCACAGCATGAGCTCCAGGCTGCATGTCCTGGGCAGGGTTATGGGCACTGCTGGCACTGAGCTGGGGCAGTTGAGCTGTGCTCTTGGGGCTAGCAGGAGTGTGGTGGCACTGGCAGACCTTGCTGTGGGTGTTGTGAAGTGCTGGGCAGTGCTGGAATTGGTTGCTGAAGCCTGAGGGGTTGCAGGGGGCCTGAAAGAGCTGCTGTGTGTTGCTGTTTGCTCCGTGGGGCTGGGCTGTGTGAGGAATGGAGTAGAGATTGGGGGTGGGAACTGTGTCCTGCTGAGCTGGGGCAGCATCTCAGTGCTCCTGTTGGGGGCAGCTCTTCTGCCTCCCCCTCCTGCAAAGCCTTGTGCCTTGATGCAGTGATTACTGAGTGCTGGGGCTGGGCGGCTGCCTGACAGTGCTGCTGCCATCACCAGGGGTTGGGGATAAGGCATAGGGAACACCGTGCCAAGTGCTAGAGATTCACCATTGTGCCGCCATTTTGTCACTGCTGCAGAGATGCCCGTGGGTCGTTCTGTGGTACAGAGGAGCAGTGGTGAGTGCTGGGCTGCGGCCGTGGTCCGTGTGGCCCTGGCCTTGGGCATGGCTGCCCCATGCTGGCAGCTGGACAGGGCCAGAGTCAGGTCAGTGCCAGCTGATTGCGTGCCCCTGTTGCTCGCAGGCAGCCCCCACCCCACGTGGAGCCCCCAACCACCCCTGGGTGTGACCCGGGCAAGCTGCGTCTGGTGGAGGACGCTGAGGACTGGCAGCCCCGCCACGGCACCGCCGCGGCCCCCTCCTTTCGCAAAC